>CM031242.1:549673605-549843690 GCA_018340775.1 Taxus wallichiana var. yunnanensis | reverse complement strand
TGTTTTTCCACTAGTCTTGAAAATCACACGCTGCTGATTTTTTGAGGCAGCACCTTCCGCATTTAGGCTTTTTATCGTCAGGAAGATATCGATTAAGGCTCTCGGAATCTTAACTTCTCTTCAAGGGTTCCATTAATCTCAACAAAGAGAATAACGGTCTTCTCTGACATCATCATCACCGAGCCTCTCGAAGTTAGCTACATATTCCCTCCACTGTGTTCTCCGCTTCAACAGCTAAGTCACTGTAGGGGTAAACTCTAGATCTACTTTGTCAATCAACAATGAGTCTTTCACAAAACTCATATGTGAATTTCGCTGACTCCAGTCACCAACCCATGAAACCACCATTTATGGGCAATACCCTCCAAATGAAGAGTGGCAAATTTGATGGCTTCCTCCATCATGGGCTTCAAGGACAAATATGTATTCAGCTTTTGGATCCATGCTCTTGCAGTCCCTTTGGTAGACCCATCAAAAGTGGAAAAGGATAACTTTCCCAATGCACTTTGTATTTCACCATGAGGTGCAACATGCCTAGGTTCAGGCCTAGACCTTCTTCCATCTAATCCTATGAATTCGGTAAATGTCATGGCTCTACGAATATCTTCGGAAATGCCGTAATGTCTCTCTTCTTCGCTTTGCTCGAGGCTCACCATCCGTATAACTTCTTTTGTAGGAAGGTTGGCTTCCAACTCGATCCTCGGGCTGAAGTATAGGATTTTCTGACATTACTTCTTTCATTCGAACTTCCTTCTTCATTTTGCACTCTGGGTTCCGTGAGTTTTTGGAGAGAAAGTGCAAGAAGACCCAAAGTGTCAACTAACTTTTCTTGCCCTGAGATCAATTGATCCATCTTTGCTTCTGCAGAATCCATGGGCTCTTCCTCTTTGGATTTTTCTTCGCTTTCCTCCCTTCTTCTTTGATAATAAATGTATTCTTTATTTCCAACTTCCATAAAATATCAGGCCCTTAGAAGATCAAGCTCTGATACCATTGTAATAACCCTTTTTGAGGGTTTATATGAATTTTACAGAATTCTGGAAATTATTGCAGCAGACTGTAATTTAATTACAGCAAGTTACAAACCTTCGTAAAATGTGCCCAAAGTCTTCTATAAATATTAATAAATATCGAGGAATGTTTATTTATTGATTTTGATAACTCTTATGCCCAAATCAATTTGATTATATGAATTTTACATAATTTTGGAAATTATTGTAGAAGACTGTAATTTAATTACAACAAGTTACAAACCTTCGTAAAATGTGCCCAAAGTCCTCTATAAATATTAATAAATACCGAGGAATGTTTATTTATTGATTTTGATAACTCTTATGCCCAAATCGATTTGATTTGTGCAAAATACACACTGTTGGAAATGATTATCTAACTGGAAGTCGCTGCAACCTTAAACAATTCTTTTTGACCATTAAACATGCATAGGAATCTGTGCAAAATGCAGATTTGGCCTTTATAATGCAAATCGACTAGGAATATCAATTTAATATGATACTAATATCATCCAATAATTCAGTTAAATCTCACGAACAAGTCGCACTTTTGTAATAAATAATTTGCAATATAATAATAATCCACATTTTGACCCAATTTGACACAATTTGATCTTCAATATAATAATAATCTGCAATTATAAATTGTTTTTAGTCAAAAGTGAGAGGTTTTCGTCCCTCACAATGGACCTCACATGGGGTTTTCATCCCAAGTGGTGAGATAATGAGAGACCACTCTCAAAATCAAATTTTACAAATAAAAGTTTTGTTGGCTTAGATTTTCACGCACAGAAGCACCTAGCGATCATGAGATAAATCTCCCTCATTTACCGGTGAGGCTCCCGTGTATAAGATTTGTCAATAAAGTATGCTGGGCAAGATTCTATTTAGAGGTTTTACTTTACCCACGCGGCTCATGAACCATAGTCAGCTGTGCCTAGTTTTGCATCAAGTAAACAACTCATTTTAAGAAAGGAAATACCTAAAGAAGAAGGAAATAATAAAACACGGGGAAAAAGAGGGGGGAAGATGTACAACCTTGATCAATAGATTACAGAGTTGATCGCATGCACATAGATGGAACCAATAGATATTAACATACATAATTATAAGCAAAGACAACTTTCGATCTAGATCTACTGATAACACAAAGTTTATAAGTAGATGTAAGACAAAAAGTTAGAAACAAAATGCACCGTGACACAAAGTTCTCCGGAAAATTGCTTCTTTCTATTCCTTTGCTTCAAATAGCTATCGGGGTTTCAAAGACAAAGTCCTGAACACAAGAATGTCATGCTTACAAATTCTACGATCTTTAACCGAGGTTCTTCCTCTACTTATAACATGTAGAGGGGAAATTACACATAGGAAACTTTTAGTCGAATCAGACACATGTAGAAGTCCGGAAAGGAAACAATCGACAATCTCCTCTCCTCGAATTCCTCTTTGTGATGACATACGCATGATTCTGAATCAAGATAGAACCTTTATTTTGCATGTCTGGCCACCCATATCTCCAAGTAATTGACTTCTTCAAGTAATGGCTTTTAAACCAATTATTTTAGTTTTATAATTTAGTTTGATCGCTCAATTACTTTGTCGAGGGGAAAGAAGAAGAAACAGAAATCTCTGAGTCTTGTCCTTTTTCATATTCCGCATGCACTGATTCTTTTGCCTTCGATTCTCACCAACCGGAGCAAACCGGATCTGGAAACAAGATCTCGAAATAAGTGAATGAAACGTGATTTGCATGTGTTTCGCTTGCTTTTCACTTGTCTTCCTTCTCATCCTCAAACTTTTGCAGCTTTTCTCCGACATGCATCGTGCAATGCTTAACACATAAATAACTCATCATTTTTATTTTTAATTACATGAGCAATTAAAATTTTGGAAAGCACTCTGTGAATGCAACTTGAATGAAGGCTTCAACTGGAAGATTAGCACATGCAAAGATCCTCGAAGGAATTTCCACGCACCGACTTCTTCATGGGTTGCACTGAAACAAGAAGATGAAGCCTTTGCATCGGATTTGGATCTGAATGCGGAAGCTACGCAATTATGGATCCGGATCTGATCTCGGGCCTATTGACTGGATCAAAATCTAGAAGCTATGCATGATTCCGCTCGATCTTCTCTTTGATCCCACTTTGTCATGGCCGGAGCAATCTTTATTCAAAGCAATTTTTCTCTTTATTCTGGCCGGAATTCTTTAAAATCAGTGCAGTTTCTGGAAATTTCTTCAGATTCGGAGGATATGTTCAATGTATCGGACATTGATTTAAGCTCCTTTTCTTATAAAGCACCAGAAATGAATTCCCGTAATTAATTCAGATAAAGATGGTAACCGGAACATGAACAATGATTTTAATTATAAAATATGCATATATCAAGCTCGCTGCCCCTCAAAATTTGATGTTTTATTTGCATGCAAAGCAAGCATGAATTTTACCAACTTCACTCCGAGCACCTGTATCACTTATGCAAACAATTATCCAGACACAAATCAACCTCCTTTAAACCTAGGCGCCAAATTTTAGAAGCTTCAACATTAATTTCACCTTCTTCCGAGCAAAAATCCTCTTCAAATGGGGCGCACTTTTTTCCTCTGGCTGCACTTCTTTGCTATGAATTAATTAATTCATCCTTATGGCAGCCCATGATTATATAATCCCTCACCATTCTATAATTAATTAATGCCTTTCCTATTCTTGGCAATTAATTAATTAATTAATAAGCTTTTCTCTTCAAATGGGGCGCCTATTTTGTGCATGCTTATGGCTGCCATTAAATAAATTAAATTTATTTAAATTTAGACTTTACTGCTCAGCTAACTCAAGCCTCACAAGATGCTTTGACCTTAGCCACCTAAAATAGGAATTAAGAATTAACTTTAAAAGCATTATTCTTTTCCCAAATAGGGGCAACATGGGGGCTGCATTAAATAAATAATATTTATTTAATTTTAGAATTCTATTTTTAAATTCCTTTATCCACCGCCTTGTTGACTTTTTTCACATGCTTGGGCACCTATTTTGGGTGAATAATTAATTAAATTAATCAATTTAAAGTTGCCCTTACTTCCCCAAAGGGGTCGTGCACTTTTTTCGACATATAGAATTCTATTTTTAAGAAACACATGACTTTAATGGGATTATTTACCTCACCAAGGCAGCCCAAAAATCCCATGATTCACTTAAGTCACTTGACTTCCATAATGGGATTATTTACCCTACATAAGGCGTAATAAAATCCCATGAATGCCTTAAGTGATATTTCTTTTTTATTTCACCATGGGAATTTTCACCTTGCTGCAAGGCGGTAAGAAATTCCCACCCGCTCGCCGCCTCTAATTTTCCATCAGTGACTTAAGTGACTTTTTCCATGGGAAAGTACCTGCAGTAGGCACAAAATCCCACCGCCTACCGGTGCTTCTAATTTTCCCATTATCCACTATTATCCTTTGTTTTCCCAAAAATGCGACCAGCCTGTAAGAGGCTTTTTTTCGGTGCGCGACTTTTTTTTAGAGAGAACTCGACTTTCCTTCGCATAACGTCCATGGATGATCTCTCGCTATCAGTGCAAGAATCAGGTTAAACCGGAAAAGGAATTGATCTAGAGAAATTTCACGTAGAAACTAAATGGAAAACACCAAAACACAAAAAGTTGCCAAAAGTCACAAATAAAGTCCTATAACTTATTCCTAGTTAAAACCCTCTACCTGAATATAAGAATAATGATATGTACGATCACAAACAGAGTTAAACGAACACAATTAGCCTCGAACGGGCTCAAAATAATTAAATACAAATTTCCCGCAGCAAACCTTACCATTTAATATAACAATTTTAGGCATCTGGGTATTTGGCGAAAATGGATACATATGGCTCCTTGGAAATATCTTGACACAATACAAGAACTTTACTCGCAAAAAACACAAACGACCCATTATTTTAAAAAAGTACGAAAATTTTTCATAGGGTAGTCTCAGATTTCAAGATGAAATCTGAGGAAACTGGGGACACCAAAATCATTGTCATGTCTCAATATGGCTGCACTTGAAAATAATGCTAATTCACTTCTATTCCTGACTATATGCTCTATTATGACCATACATTATCTATACCAAGACAGCATTCGGCTGTCCTTGCAATGCTCAATTACTAGATAAGTCCTCATAATCTCTCTTATTGATTCCCATGACTTGCACCATTTGAACTTCCCTATATCTACACCAACCATCTATAATCCTTTGTTCAAACTTATCCTTATAATATCAGGATAATTTCTAAAAAAAGGGACATTAAAATGAGAGAAACAGTTGAATGTCTTCAAAATCATCAACATATGCAAAAGTTCATAAATCTCCGAAATCTCTTTATGTCTTCTCTGCCAGCAGAGCAACTTCTACTTTCTCTTGTCAGGAAATTTTGAAAATTGAAATTAGAATCAAGAATTCCGACCTTCATTATTGACCTTGAATACCATGGTAAATTCATTTGCTAGTCTTATAACTATTTTTTCAGTGTCAGTAGGATAATAAGGCAAAGGAACGTCAGAAATAGAGAATGCCATGTATGATAATTTTCATCTTGACACAGCAGTTTGGGGTCATATATAGGTGCATTCAATGTCAAAGTAGTTTAATTTATGACTCCTACAAAGTGTCCATGGAAGCTTGAACAAATTTTTGCAGAATATAGACTTAACTTGTAATAGTGTCTACCACCTGCCAACCTTTGTGTATTAAAATTCCTTCATTTAGCCAGCTTTCCAAGCTTCTTGATAAAAAAACATTGCACAAGTTTTGACATTTGGCATGAAATACATGCTTTTTGGATAAATTGGACATGTTAGGTATCAAATTTTAGTATATAACCTTTAATGTAATCTTTGATTAGGTATTACATTTTACTTTACACGCCATCCCATCTGTGTATTTAGTAATTCAATTTCAACATCATTATCGAGTAGTTTCTAAATATAAGCTAACTGAATTTCACTGTAGATATTTTAACCATCAAATATTAAACTTGCCTCTATAGTGCAAAGGATTGATTATTACAACATTCTTTATCAGGTTGAATCAATATCTTGCCTCTGCTTCACTTAACATGGATTTGGATTTTGTGAAAATTCTTCTTACTAAATTTGAATGCATTTTACTATATTTAATTGTGAATAGGGTTCTCCAGTATTATGGTAGTCCAATGGTTCGAGGTTGTCAATTTCACTCTGTATAGAAGTTAATTCATGTCTCAAATCTCTGGTGCAGTAAGGTGAAATTCTTGGAGGAGTGTATGGTCTAACAATTGAGTGCACCCTGATTGTGCAGTGGACTTGTGAGTCATTTATAAAAGTCTACTCAATTGAAACACTGCCTCTCACATAACATGTCCTTTTCATTTGAACTATTAAGTGAATCTAGGGTACTTGTTTTATTTTTAAAAGAATAACACTCTCTTGCTTTTGCACTATATGCTAAACAGTCTTGATTGCAAGTAGGTGTTTGCCTAACAAAAAATGGCTTACCACATGTTGTAGTTTTCTTTACCGGGCAAATTTATAATGATAGTTGTGGCCATCATTTGGAGTATTTAGTGTCTTTTGTGGCCATCCCAACTTTGGTGATTCACATTAAAGAAAAACACGTTAAGTCTTCTTCTTGAAGAACTTCTATAGATAGTCAGCACCCATGCTAACACCGCTATTCTCTCATTTGAACAACTTTTGTGAATTAGGTGTCAATGTGGTTCTTTTGGTGCTTGAATTTATCCTCACATTCTCTAGTTTACCTGTTAACTATTGTTACGAGGCTTATTGTTGGTGTCAAATAGCTCATCTGAGACTTTGGCATGACCTGTAATCTTTTGTACAATTTCATGTTTGGATTACCTTGAGCATTTTGGGGCAAGGTCTTTTCTTTATCTAGATGTTGCACAAACATTTTGGGCAAGAAAAATCTCCAACTCTTCACCAGCTTCTGTCCATCTCCAATCAGTTTGAATGCTAAATGATTTTCTTTTCCTCCCTTTAACTGCTATGGAGATAAGGAAACTTCCTATGCCACTTGCAATGCTTTAATAATGTCAGGAAACCATCGTGGGTTAAGTTCTTTTCCTTCCTCTTTCAAAAGTCTAGAAAGACACTTTTCCTAAAACAAACAAAAGTCTTGTGATGTAGGATATATCTTAACAATGCAATGTTTTAGGAATTTAGATCTCACATGGAATCAGCACAAATCAAGAGAGGTTTGCTCTCTAAACATTCTCAAAATGAGTGACAATATCAATTATTTATTACATCTAGAAAACACATTTATGAAATCAAGTATCAAGCCCTTCTTGGGAATTTTGATCCAAATATGATCAAACTATTTAAGAGAGATGAAATACCTAAACATTTCAAATGACCAACAATATTTTTCTAGCCATGGTTATGATATTTTTCTAGTGGACTGGAAAGAAAGCATGTGGATATAAGACCTTACAATTTAACCTACGTATTGTTTCATCCCCATGCCTTCCCATACCCTAGTGATTTCTACTCTGAGTATGCCGTGACGGGTATAGATATGTGAATGGGTACATCCGGTTCTATTTCCTTCTACAGTCACGGAACTCCAATGCATGAAAGAAGGGTATATCAGAATAAACCATTTACATTCTTAGCCTTACAATTTAACCTACTTTTTTCAAAATTATACTCCTCATCACTAGACGCATGTGCTCGTGCACGGATCATGTTAGGGTACGGGTATAGATACGTGATGGGTATGTTGTTCCCACAAGCACTGCAAAAGTGAATTGCAGGACCACCACTTTGATTGTTCCTACGGAAGACACTCGCCATCTACTAATGTAATCTCCGAGAGACCAAGCGGCAGAATGCACTTTTATTTTCGGCAACGCCCTATATACTTCATGCAATCAAAGGGAGGTTTTACCATTTCTTCATACAAAATGCTTATTCTTAAAATTATACTCCTCATCATTAGATGCATGTGCTCCGCATGCTTCCCCAAATCGGATAAAAATCTATGTTCCCATGTCTCTCGATGGTATGAGACAAACCACCACCTTGATCATTAATAAAAACGCGGGACTCTGCCATTAACATGTGGTTTCTCCAGATCGAGACGAGAGATGCACTTTATTTTCTGCCCTATATACTATGCGATCAGAGGGAGGTTTTACTGTCTCTTCAAAGGGGCACAGACTCTTTCGGACTTCTTCAATTTCGCATGCGCTCCGCATCTCTCTCGACCTTTCATCGATCAGAGTTGGTTCCCACAGACTCCGGTGCAGAGGCGGATCACCACCTTGATCGCTCGACAGACTCGCCATCTCGTGTAATTGTAATGTCCCCTTTTTTGGACATTTTTGAAAATGAAAGAATCAAGATCTTGAACCCATTTTCTCTCCCCAGTGGGTTCGAGGATAAAGCTTGGGGATTGTTCTAGGTGTCTGTTGTACGCACTTGAGTAACTCGCATGCCTTGCGCTACAAGGGGAGTCTCTAGTTAGTTTAAAAATGTGCACATAGGTTAGTTACTTTTTATTATTTAATTAGAAAATAATAAAGTGCACATAAAGTTAGTCTTTTAATATTTTAATTAAGTTTTATTAGTTTTCCCTCCAAAAGGGAAAAGGTCGGCCATTTGAATGTTGCCCCTATCTTATAAAAGGAGGTTGCATGGCCATCTTTTGGGTATGTTGGATTAAATCATTTATGTCTCTCCATGCTTGGAGAAATGAGATGTATGCCCAAGGGATGTATGCCCTAGTTGTTGCTCTCTCTCTTTGACAATCAAGTTGGAGCTATTGAAGATTTGATTGAAGACTTATATTTGCATTATTGTGGTGGATTATCATTATTGTTTATGCCTTAAGTGTGGCGAATTTCCTTGGTGGAATATTTTAGTGTAAAATCCTATTTTTCCTAACCGTAGCGACTAGGGTTTGGGGCTGTTTTTCAACATTTCGTGCCTAGAAAAATCTGCAAAAATACTAATTTTAATTTTGTGAACATTTTGATATGTCATTTGCGTGATTTGGTTGGGTATTTTGTGAGATATTGAATTTACAAATTTTGACTGACTTTAGGGCAGCGACCTGTTCTGGGTTTTGTGACAGCTTTTTGGGGGTCTTCCCACCCTTGGAATTTGGCGATTTTGGGCTTGTTGGAAAGATAAAAATTCAAGGATTCTTTTGGTCTTTGTTTCATGCGAAAATACTAAGTTTTGAGGAAGTTATACCGCTTTTTAAGCTCGTGTGTTTTCCTTTTGAATAAAAATCCGATCTAAGGTTTTTGGAAAATTTTTGAGGTTATTTAGACATCATAAATTAGTGGCATCTTTGAGGATTAATTTCATCATTGTTGGGCAAGCTTGGATGCCCTAATCAACTCTTAATGTGTGGGGCGAAATAGTAGGAGGGCCAGATCTACATGTTTGGTAGTTGCTGTTATAAATTGGTTTACATCATCTTATTCCTTGTATTTTTCCGAGTTCGAGCATATGTCATTTGCCTAGATTGGAGTTGTGTAGAGAAAGTTATGCTATTTTGAAGATTGCAGCAGTTAGGGTTTCAAATTTAAATTATTTTCCAACTGTTGTAAAATCTGATTTGAATGTGTTTAAATTTCGATTGTTTTCTTCCAATCTATCCCACCACCTTGGCTAGTTCCAACCCCATTTGGGTTCGAAATAGCTGACATTGAGATATTTTAGGTTGATGCAAAAGGGTTTATCCATTCTTTGCTTGATTTTGACAAGTATTTCTTCATTTCCTAACTTGTCTAAAAGGGGACATCATAAGTAATCTCTAGGAGACCAAGACAGAGATGTACTTAATTTTCCGCTGCCCTATATACTATGCGATCAGAGGGAGGTTTTACTGTTTCTTCGAGAGGCACAAACTCTTTCGGACTTCTTCAGATATGAGGATCAAAAGTGTCTTTCTTTATACATACAAGAGGCCATGAGGCTTCGTGAGCACACTCTTCAGCCACATTTCGCACCAAACTCTACCTGGCTGATCACTTCCTTCTTCACAATGCTACCTTCAGCGAGAGGCACCAAGTGCCAATCGGTGACTAGCTTTGCCTCCGACCTCGAATGGTTCATCCTAGGGATAACATTCATAGTTCATCTAACCATCATCTCCACATCAAGACCAGGGCAGGCACATTAGGGTGATAGGCGAGATCCACGTGAGCTTCTAGATTCGATGCGTCGTGCAGACAACAACTTAGTAGATGGCCCTTGCACTCTGCCGCCTCCTCGTTCGACCTTCTTTTCATCCAAAGTTTCTTCCAATTGGCCTCAAATGTTAGGGGAGCTAGTTCCACCATCCCATGATGGACTTTCTTCTCATCTTCGCCTCGGCCTTCTTTCTTCTCTTCTTCTTGCTTGCATGCCCACCCCTAGTTTTGGGTGTTGGGATTGTTTTCTCCATTGTTGCTGCCTTCTCAGGCCCTTTGTATTTTCTTTGCATTGCTCTTTCTTGGGACCGTTTGGTCCCCCGCTTTGTATTTGCCCTCTTGGCTCTTTCAGTCCCATTGACCTACTTTTGTGGTCATTTGTTGGACATTAATATATTTATCTTATCTTATCTTATCTTATCATGGTGTGGGTTCCTACATTAGTTGTTCCATCCTAGTTTTATCTTGTCTTTGTTTCTGACTATGGAATGCTTTTTCTTAAATGGAAAGATAGTTATTAGCTCTATCAATCACTTGGTGTGGGTTATCCTGCATTAGTTGTTCCATCCTAGTTATATCTTGTCTTGGTTTCTAAAGGGATGATTTTATCTTTGAACTTTTCAGCAGAAGCTGTTGATGTGTACTCAACATGTCTGAGATTCACAACAGCTTTTACATGCTTGATTTCTTGTGAAGCTCCACAACTTTGAACTATATTTTCTAAAACGACACCCTTTTGTAAAAGACAATCTTGTTCCTCCTAGTGAGTTTCAGTCCGTAGATTTACTAAGCCTTCTTTGAACGCTGGTCTTGCCTTTTTGCAAAATGAAATGAATTGCAGAAGCGCAAATGCAAAAGCTTTATGATGATTTCCAAAACTGAGTTAAGAAGTGTGTTGTGATAAAATATGATAATCTTGGCAACACAAAATTGCTTGAAACATACGAGATCTACCACCTTGATCATTCGATAGGACTTGCCATTTGTGTAATCTGAATGTGAGACTTCGTTGGTCTCACCTCTTCTCTTTTGGCTAGAGTATGCACTTTATTTCCCGCTGCCCTCTATAGTATGCGATCGGAGAAGGTTTCTTGTTTCTTTATCGAGGGCATGATAAAATCTTTCTAAGACTTCTTTAGATATGAGGATCAAAAGTGTCTTTCTTTATATACATACACGAGGCCATGAGGCTTCGTGAGCACGCTCTTTAGCCACATTCCGGACCATACTCTACCCAGTTGATCACTTCCTTCTTCACAATGCTACCTTTCGGGAGGCACGAAGTGCCAATGGGTGACAGCTCCGCCTCGACTCGAGTTGTTCATCCCAGGATAACATTCATAGTTCACCGAGCCATCATCTTTACGTCGGTACTAGGCCCAACATAAGGCGACAAACGAGATCTACTAGATCTTCTAGATACAATATGTCGTCCAAACAACGGCTTAGTAAACGGCCCTTTGGCCTCGAATGTTAGGGGAGCTAGTTCCACCATCCCATGATGGACTTTCTTCTCTTCTTCTCGCTTGCATGCCCACCCCTGGTTTTGGGTGTTGGGATTGTTTTCTCCATTGTTGCTGCCTTCTCAGGCCTTTGTATTTTCTTTGCATTGCTCTTTCTTGGGACCGTTTGGTCCCCCGCTTTGTATTTGCCCTTTTTGGCTCTTTTAGTCCCATTGACCTACTTTTGTGGTCATTTGTTGGACATTAATATATTTATCTTATCTTATCTTATCTATCAATCACTTGGTAGGGTTTCACTCATTATTTGTTCCATCTTGGATTTATCTTGTCTTGGTTTCTTTACTGCAATAGCTTTTTCCTTAAAAGCAATCTTCAACTCTATCAATCACTTGGTGTGGGTATCTGCGCATTAATTCCATCCTGGTTTTATCTTTTAGAAGTGGTTTCAAAGCATGAATCTTTAACTTTTCAATATAAAATTAACTTGCAGCTCAACATGTATGATATTGACAAGAACTTGGGCATGTTCTTCTTGTGAAGCTCCACACTCTAACTATATTTTCAAGAATGACACCCTTTTGTAGAAGATAAGTCTTGTTAAAAGCAAGATAGTTGAAACTTATCAATCACTTGGGTGGGTACAATCCTAGAATTAGTTGTTTACATCCTAGTTTTATCTTGTCTTGAAATCCTAAAGGATGATTTTATCTTTGAACTTTTCAGAGGGAAACTACCTCTTTTATAGAGTTAACATGTATGATATTCAAAAAGAACTCATGACTTTTCTTTTGTGAAGCTCCACAACTTTGAATTATATCTTTCAAAAACTGACATTTTGTGATAAGATAATTTTATTAATGTCCAAAAATGACCACAAAAGTAGGTCAATGGACCCTTCCAGTCAACTAGCCAATGAGCCCACTGAAGCAAGGGGACCCAAACGGGTTGTCCAAACAAGAGAGAAATGAAGAAGAGAAGGTTTCCATTTTACGAAGAAGGGGCCACAAGTGCTTTGAGAAATTAGAGAAGAAGAAGAGGAAGATGGTTTGGGGGAGCGGAAGAAGGATTAAACCCCCAACAACATCACCTAACATTGATACCGGGCCGGAAGTGTCGTATGTGCATGTCAATAATGTGACACAAGAGAGAAAAGAGAAAAGAAGAAGGAAGTAGAAGGGGCCACAAGTGGCTGAGAAATTAGAGAAGAAGAAGAGAAGACGGTTTGGGGGAGCGGAAGAAGGAGCAACAGCCCCAAAAGATTTAACATTCAAGGCCTTGTCGAAGTAATCGCGATGTAAGCCATATGTTAAAATAATTGAAATTGTGGAATGTCCGGAAAAAAGATTCGGAAGAGAGATGGTGCCTTTGCGTAGACTTGGAGGATCCTCGCCTAAGTAGGAGGGACTGAGACATGTCTAAACGAGGTGCCTTCTCTGGTGTAGAAAGTGGAGTTCATACCTTCAACAAATGCGAGTTCAAGAGGAAATAACCGTGATCTCGTAAGACTGTCGAGATGACGCTGCGCGACTCACCCCTGTGGAGCACTAAGAAGAATGAGGTGATCTCATCTAAGTATCCATCCATTTGGGATGAGGGTGAAGTTTAGTTTCTCCAATACAAAGCCAAAGGGCCTCCTTGATGTTTGAAATAAAGAGCAAGACATCTCTTATCTCTTGAAACTAAAGAGCTCACGAGTAAGTGGGCGCTCATCTCAACATGCACCTGGAATCTCCCTAATCTCTAGTGGAGGACACTAAAAATGAAGTGTTCTTTAGAATGTCAAATCCTCCGGAAGAGCAAAGTCCAAGTCCCGTCGAGCGGTCTAGCTGGTGGTCATTCTCTCACACAGTCGATGAGAGCCCACTTTAAATTTCTTGTCTGATCCCTGATGTGAAGGAATGTTTCCTCGAGTTGTTGGGAGATATACATGGGTTTGATAATGAGCCCATCGCGAATCTCATGAAAGTTTACAACGTAGAAGGACATTTTGGCATATGTCTCCCTTGAAGGGTTGGTCTTTGTGTGCTAGCTTTTTATGAGCATGCGTACCATTAGTGGGATTTTCAATTAATTGAAATAATATCATCTTTGATAATTTTGTGAAGGTCATCTTGGTTTGGGAGTAGATGGCGGGGTCATCCAGGATTAGCCTGTAAAGGTTTATCTGGCGGTCTATCTGATGCCCGTGGATCCAAAAGGCATGAGCGCTCTTCATACCAACATTGAAGAGATCAACCACTGTAATCAGCGAGGCAAAGCTTCGAAGACAACTTTGAGACTTGCTTCTTAGGGGTATGAAAAGCCATCTTTATGTTTTCTGTCTTGTCTTGATATCAAAGAAAGTCGGATGTCCATGCGAACATGGCAACACAATAAAGATATGTCTCATCCACCAAAGGGGTTCCCCATTTTCTCAGCGAAGAATAATGTTATGAGGAATGATCTTGAGAACACGATGTTCGCCTAAGCACGAATCATCTGGACATGCTCGATGGTTGAAAGATCCCAAACCGTTTTTGTTGAATACTTTTTTTTTTTGTTTTTGCTATATTGCTTGCTCAAATCGAACTGATAATATCAAAGGAATTCATAAATACCACACTAAAATTGCATAGATAAATTAAATGAAGCAAACCCTTGCAAATCCTGAATACGAAAAGGCGCCTAGGTTTAATATTATTTCTTCATAAATATTTCAGCTGAATATTTAATAATGATTTTGATGCTAAATATTATGACAATACAAATATAAATCTGTGAGATAGATTTAATAATAAAGATTGACCCAAAATTACCCACTTGTAAAATGATTCAAACCCAAATCAATTTGATATTTTATTTTTTGTGGAATTACAATAAATATCTATCGTGAAAAATACCTACGATACAACAATAAATAAGCTTAAAAGAAGTCGCCCCACTCTCAGAAGATGTACAAATGCCCAAAGCTGCAATTTATTTTTTTGTCAATTAAATTTGAATGATGAATAATCTGTAAACAATGAAGATTCTGGATGGAAGCTTCTCTCACTGCCTTCGGGGTTTCCGTCCTTGAAGAGGATTAATCCAGATAGGGTTTCCGGATCCTGGATTTTGTTTGCATAAGCTCGTCTAAATGCTCTTAGGGAAAAATAATAATAATCTGAATGCCCTTTGCCCAAGTCGCATTTTTCCCTTATAGCCAAAAAACCCTCCAAAGGAACAAGTCGCACTTTTTCCCAAATCCTCATAATTAATTATTTTCCTTTTCCCACCAAGTCGCATTTTTGGGTTTATTTGACCCTTACCCAAGCAAGTCGCATTTTTGGCTAGGAAGGCACATTAAATAATTTATTAATTTATTTAAATGCACTTTCCTAAGTCAAAGTCACTTAAACAGTCTATTAATTCATTATATGTGCTTTAATGATATTTTATTTAATTTTGAGCACCATATAATAAAAATAATAAACCGAAGTCACCCTTGAAAACACCCTTTGGCCGTCGGGTAGACAAAACAGGCCAAAAGGTCCTTTGACTTCGAACTATTCCAGAAAGAGGGACATTAGAGTCCTCCCTTCCCAGAGATTGCTTGTCCCAAGCAATCCATCCACTTGAAAATTCACAGAGTTGGATCTTTGTAATATAGTCTCGCCTTCCCATGTAGCATCCTCCTCCTGCAACTCTTTCCACCTCACCAAGAACTCTTTAAAATCATAACTCTATTCCTCACCTCCTCTCTCGGCTAATCCAAAATCTCCTCTAGCACTAATCATCTAATCTCCCTTCCTCATCCAAAAGTGGTAACTCTATAAAAGAAATAATGTTATGCCCCAAGGCCTTTTTGCAAGCAAGATACATGAAAAACATTGTGTATCTTACTCTTAAAAGGCAACTCCCAGTTTGTATGCCACTTCACCAACTCTCCTCAACACCAGTATGGCCCATAAAATCGCGGCTTGAGCTTTTCAGCCCCACTCTTCTTGAGAGTACTTCATTAAGGTTGAAGTTGTAGAAAAACCATGTCTCCTACCTCAAATGAGGCTCTCAGCCTATTGTTGCATACATCTTTTGCTGATTCTGGGCCCGCTGAATATTTTCCTTAAGTACCTTAAGGATTTCCTGACTATCTTGTAAACTCTCCTGAGCCTTGGGAGCTCTATTGTCCCCAAACACCATATCAACAAAAGATCTCGCATCATATCCATACAACGCTCGGAATGGAGTCATACCAATAGACATATGGTAAGTGGTGTTATAGCAATACTCACATAAATATAGCAACTTTACCCATGCCTTCTGCTGCCCTGCAACATAGTTACGAAGATAACCCTCTATCCACTTGTTCACAATCTCTGTCTGCCCATCCGTCTGAGGGTGATAACTAGTGCTAGGAGTCAACTCAGTGTGAACCAAATGGAAAAGCTCCTGCCAAAATATGCTCATAAACCTGCTATCCCGATCACTAACTATGTTCTTCGGAAGTCCATGCAACCTGAATATCTGACGGAAGAACAAATCAGCCACATGAGGTGCCTTAAAGCTGGTAGGGACAGCGAAAAAGTGTGCATATTTTGTCAACCGATCCACTACTGCATAAATGCGATCATTCCCTTGCACCACGGGAAGACCTATAATGAAATCCATCGAAATACTTTCCCACTTCTACTCCGGAATTGGCAATGGTTGTAGCAAACCTGTTGGGAAAGTATGCTTTGACTTGTTATCTTTGAAAGTATGCCCTCGACTTGTTAATGAAATCCATCGAAATACTTTCCCACTTCTACTCTGGAATTGGCAATGGTTGTAAAACAAAGTATGCTCGACTGTTATGTTGATAAGTCATACACTCATGGAAATGCGCAAGACATCATCCTTGAGACCCTTCCAGGAGAATCTCTCTCTAATTTGCCTGTATGTTTTAAAATACCCTAGATGTCCTGCAAGTGGTGCATCATGGAAAGCATGCATAATCTTCTCCTTAAGCTCAGATTCAGGAACTAGGTAAATTTTGCCCTTATACAAAATCAAATCAGCTATTACCTTATACCGGCCATCCTGAATTTTTCCATCCATAATGTCACATGCCCAAGTGTTTTTGGAATACTCAACTAACAGTTGAGATTTCCAATTTGCTGAAATCTCGCTCAAAGAACATAGGGCAGCGAGATGGGGTTTCTGGAAAGTGCATCAGCCACTACATTCTTCGTCCCCTTGACATACTCAATGTCAAAATCATATGCTTGGATTCTGCTGACCCATTTTTGTTGCCTCTCATTGAGTTCCTTTTGTTCCAGGAAATATTTCAAACTGTTGTGGTCGGTTCTCACCACAAATTTTCCACCCACCAAATACTTGTCTGAACTTTGCCAAAGCATGCATAATGGCAAGCATCTCCTTATCATAGGTGGAATACAATCTCTCATTATCTCTCAACTTCCGGCTCTCGAAAGGCAATAGGATGGCGATCTTGCATAAGAATTGCACCAATCCCCAATCCCGAAGCATCACACTCTAAAATGAAGGGCCGTGAGAAATCTGGAAGAGCCAAAACTGGACAGGTGCTCATAATTACCTTGAGCCTCTCAAATACTACCTGTGCCTCATCTGACCAACTGAATGCACCCTTCCGTGTAAGATCTGTCAATGGAGCTACCAGCTGAGAATAACCCTTCACAAACCTCCTGTAGTAACCACATAACCCCAAGAATCCTCGCAAGTCAGAGATATTCCTGGGTGGTGGCCAATCCTGCATTGCTTATATCTTCTCCTGATGGACCTTGACCCCATTGGCCCCAATGACATGCCCAAGATACAATATCTCCGTAAGTCCAAATTCACATTTGGACATCTTAGCAAACAAAGACTGAGTCTCCATTATGCTAAGTACCTCATCAAGATGCCTCAAATGATCATCCCATGTCCTGCTATAAATCAAAATATCATCAAAAAATACCAACACAAACTGCCTCAACTGCCTGTTGAAGAGATGGTTCATACATGACTGAAATGTAGCAGGGGCATTAGTGAGTCCAAATGGCATCACCAAGAACTCATAGTGCCCGTAGTGACACCTGAAGGCTGTCTTATGAATATCCTCACCCGAACTCGAATCTGGTGGTAGCCTGATCGAAGATCAATCTTTGAAAAGTAAATAGATCCATGCAGCTCATCTAACAACTCATCAATGCGAGGAATGGGATACCTGTTCTTGATGGTTTTCTTGTTCAGTGCACGATAGTCAATGCACATCCTCATGGTCCCATCCTTCTTCTTCACCAAAACAACTGAAGAAGCAAAGGGACTAGAACTAGGATGGATGTGTCCCATCTCCAAGAGCTCTCTAATGGCCTTCTCTATCTCATCCTTGTATGTCTTAGGATGGCGATAAGGCATAGTCATCACGGGTTTAGCACCCTCCTCAAGCTCTATAACATGCTCAAACCCTCTATCTAGTGGTCTACCTAGAGGAATGTCACCAAACACTGGGCCGTGCTTATCCAGTATGGACTGGATGTCAATATGAAAAGGCTGCTCACTGTCTGAAGAAGATTTGGATGAAATGAAACACTGGGCTGCCTATGCACCTCCTCAAGCTCTATAACATGCTCAAACCCTCTATCCGGTGGTCTACGGTGGAATGTCACCAACACTAGGCCGTGCTTATCCGGTATGGATGGATGTCAATATGAAAAGGCTGCTCAAGCAAGAAGATTTGGATGAAATGAAACAACTTTGGGCTGCCCATCGATCTCCATGTCTCCATAGACTCCATCCTGCATCCTGAAACAACTCTAGACCGCACATCTTCTTCTTATCCACCATAGATTCCAACTCCATCCTCCGGAAATCCCGCACATATCTGCGAATGTACCGAAGACCCAATACTGTATCAATCTCACCAAGTCTAATAACGTAGGAGTCATCGGTCAATGTGTAGTCCCCATTTGAATACTAAGCCATGGGAATCCTCTTAGTGCAACTAATAAAGAAACCCATTTGCCACTCGTACACTAAACCTCTCAAATTCCTCAACTCGTAATCCTCACTTCGCAGCCAACCCCTCATCAATGAAGTTGTGCGTAGCTCCACTCAACCAGACAAACAATCCGCTATCCCTTAAGCACTCCCTTCAGCCGAAAGGGATGGTACTTCAGAACTCCTGAGAGTGTAGCAATAGTAACATCGATGAATCTAATGCCTCACTCTTTCCAAGCTCTATTGGGGCTGCTCCCCTGTGCATCATGGTCACCGCCCTCATCCTCTGCATCTGATGTCATGTCGGCCGGTTATCATCCTCCCCATCCGAAATCACCTCAATGAGATGCACTTTGCCTTTACCAAGGCAATGATGTCCAGGCTCCCAATGATCTTTGCAATGAAAGCAAAGCTTCTTCCTCCTCAACTCATTACGAGTCTCCTGATCCACCTTAGGAGGTGGTGCACTCTTTTCGGGCCTGTAGAGCGCTGAAATGGTCTGGAGCTCGTGGGAAACTTCTTATTGGGCTGATAAGAAGTGGGCTGATAGGAAGTGGGGGATGTGTCCAAATCCAATGCCGTTTGGATGGCATCATGCAATGTCCTAGGCTTAAGAGCCTTGACCAATCCTCTCATCCTGTCATGAAGGCCCTCTATGAATAACACCACCCTCTTCTCGGACATCTCTCGGAATCATAACTTACTATCCGCTGAAATTCGTTGATGTATGAATCAACGTGTCCACTCTATCGGAGCTGTGCCAAGTCCCTGTAATACAACTCCACATCCTTGCGATCAAACCTCGCAATCAACCTCTCGCTGAAATCCCCTGTATGACGTAGAAGCTCATGACCCCATGTAAATAACCCATAGTGTCACCAATCATAAGCCACCCTTTGAAGTGTGCAATGTAATAACCGTATGGCCTCCTGCTCCTCCCTCATGGGTTTGAGGGTAAGATAGGTGTCGAGCTTGTGAATCCAAGCCACAGTGCTTGATTTTCCACTACCATCAAAGTGGAGAGGGTTACCTTATTGGTAACCTCTGCAAATCCCGTTCTGCTTTGTGCTCTAGGCCTCCTATCCGTCACTGTCAAGCGCTCATGCTTGTCTCTCCTCTAAGCACAATATCTTGTGGGAGGGGCGATACATCCCTCACATGCCGTGCCAAACTCCTCCACTCATCACTCACTTTGCCATAATAGTATCTGGAAAAACTACTTCTTCCTGTACCTCAATTTCACGTGGGTCACCTCTAGGTAGGAAGTTAGGTGCTTAGCTTAGGCCTATCTCGCAGTCCGCGTAGGTCTCCTCTCATCTATATGAGTATGCCCCGCTCACGCGTGGCGATCCCCGACACTCCCAAGCTCAAAAGGTGATTTGCTATGATCCACAGCAAGCTTTCATTCGAACCGATACGGATCTATCGCCCTCCTACCGTGCCCTGCGTCCCGCACCTATCTAGTGCCAACTTTTGTCCAGTAGTGCCCATGCGCTCCATGGTGCTGTAATAAATGCCTCTGCGTAGCTGTCCATATCCCGGATGAAATTCCTATCTCGGATCTCGCATGTTCCTCTTGAGGAGGACTCTCGTGTCACCTCCCAATACTAGCTTCGAGTCGTGCTCGTCTGCGGGTGTAGTATCTGTGTGGACCGTCCTCTCTGTGATGCATTCAAAGCTGATTTCTGTTTTAATACCCTGTCTGCTTCCTTCCCACACAGGCTGGGAGGATACACTACTTTGATACCACTGAAAGATCCCAAACCATTTTTGCTTGAATATTTTTTTTTTTTTTATATATTGCTCTGGCTCAAATCTGAACTGATAATATCAAAGGAATTCATAGAACACCACACTAAAACTGCATAGATAAATTAAATAAAGCAAACCCCGCAAACCGGGTGAATACAGAAAAGGTGCCTAGGGTTTAACAGGCAGATTTCTTCATAAACATTTCAGCCGTGTATTTAATAATGATTTCTGATGCTAAATATTACGGCAATACAAATATAAATCTGCAGATAGATTTAATAATAAAGATTGTCCAAAAACCCACTGTAAATGATTCAAACCCTAATCGATTTGATATATTTGCTGCTGGGAATTACAATAAATATCTATCATGAAGAATACCTCTGATACAACAATAAACAACTGTAGAAGAAGTCGCCCCACTCTGGAAGTTGTACAAATGCCCACTGCTGCAATTTATTCTTTTCTCAAACTGCTGGAATGATGAATAACCTGTGTAAACA
This sequence comes from Taxus wallichiana var. yunnanensis, assembly GCA_018340775.1. Classification (NCBI taxonomy): domain Eukaryota; kingdom Viridiplantae; phylum Streptophyta; class Pinopsida; order Cupressales; family Taxaceae; genus Taxus; species Taxus wallichiana. Next base: position 549,822,805 of record CM031242.1, on the reverse strand, counting down.
ATGAAGATTCCTGATGGAAGCTTCTCCACTCCATGTACAAATGCCCACCGCTGCAATTTATTCTTTTATCTCAAATCACTGGAATGATGAATAATCTGTAAACAATGAAAATTCTTGGATGGAAGCTTCTCTCACCGCTCCCGGGGTTTCCGTCCATGAGGATTAATCCAGAGGGTTTCCAGTCCTTGGATTTTGTCTCGCATAAGCTTAGTCTTAGCTAACATTTTGGGAAAAATAATAATAATTTGAATGCCCTTTTACATAAGCCTAAGTTGCATTTTTCCAAGCTTATAGCCAAAAAACCCTCCAAAGGAACAAGTCGCACTTTTTTTTAATTTCAAATCCTCATAATTAATTTTTTAATTAATTATTTTTCCTTTCCTACCAAGTCGCATTTTTGGGTTTATTATCAAATTCTTTAATCCCAAGCAATTATGTTGATTCGAGTGAAAGGTCATGTTTCTAGGGTCCCCCTCGTATTTTTCTAACTCCCCTGTCCAGAGAAGAGAGTAAGTTTTGAGAAAATGCGTAAAAAATTGCAAAAAGGCAGAATAGGTTGATCCGGGAAAAATCACAAAAATGGCTAAGTCCTAGACCCTCGTAGTCGCCTCTTGGGACGTTTGGGACAAAAAGCGCGAACCGGCCGAAATCAGCACAAACATCCAAATGCAAGTGGGGACAAATGGGACATCCGGGCCGAGTACCGGCGAACGGCCGAAATTAGTCAAGGCGGCCCTTGAAAAGGGACGCTTTGGGACGGTGGACAAAAATCGACTGAACTGGCTGGCCGAAATGAGTCAAGGCGGCCCAGGCAAAGCAGTTGGGCAAAGGCGCGAAATGCAACCGGCCGGACTGAGGCCGAAATGAGAACTTTTGTCCCGGAGCAGTTGGGAAAAGCAAAAGGGGCGCCGGGCCAAAAATGCAGCAGGCGAATTTGTCCCGCAAATGGGAAATTTCAGCAAAAGCAAATGGGATGCGCGGGCCAAAAATCGCGAACCGGCCGGATCGGCGAAATGGAAATTTCACCACCAAATGGGACAAAGGGACATCCGGGACGCGAAAAGCCGAAATGGCCAAAGGCGGGGAAGAAAAGTCAACGTTTGACCGTGGAACTTCAAACGGCCATAACTTTTGACTCAGAGCTCGATTTTGATAAAATTGGACTTTACGGAGCATGAGCACGACGTCCTCTCGCCTGGCGCCACAAAAACTGGATTTCTTATTTTTAATGAGGGTAGATATATTTAAATAAAGAAACATATTCGGCTCCGGTCGAGTCAATGCTCTTTCCGTCGAATGACGAGAAAACGCTTGCCAGGGCCCAAAATAGCTGCCCGCTCGAGAAGGCCATAACTTTTGCATTTCTCAACGAAATCGCACAAAATTGGTACCGTTGGAATCGTGGTTCCAGCCCGATGCACAATGAATCAAGAAATTCCAGATTTGATCAGAAATTGATTGAGATTTTTAAGAAAACGTGGCCGGGTTGAGCAGGTGTTTTATTTGGTAGGCTGGGAGTGCGATTAAGAGGCATGGTCATCATTCCTTCTCTGCTTGCTGACACATGGGGACAGTATGGGGAGCCTTTTCCAAGTAATGTATGCCCATTCCACTCAATTTAATGCCTCTTACAGGTGGTTGAAGGACAGATTTCGGGATTTCCATTTTCCCTTCTCTTTTCCTTCTCATTTTTCTATAAAATGAAGTGTTGGGCTCATTGTAAAGGGAGAGTTTTGGGTAACAAAGCTCTGTCAAAATTGCTTTGTGAAGCCGCGTGTGTTGCGAGGCCCTTGTAGTGGACTCCTTGCATGGTGATCCAGGCCCTTATCTTGTAATAGATTGAACTGTGCATATCATGAAGCAATAAAATATCAGTTTGTGGATATATCTTCCCCTGCTGTGTTTCCTTGCATTCTTCTTGCCCCTTTAATCTTTCTACAAGTATATTGTGTCTATTTATTATGTTCTTGCAGGAATTCATTATTATTGTGTGTGCTTGGAATATTGCTGTGAATGCATTTTGCTGGATTATGGTGAACTGTCATCACCTCTTCTAGTGTGCATTTTGCCTCTGTATTTCACACATTTGGAGATTACTCTCACACCCTCTTTTTCTGGTGTATCACCGCTTTAGTGTAGGCTTTCATTTTATGCATTCTCTCTCTGGGTCCTTGGAATTTTAGGTTAGAATAGCTAGTTTCTCTGCATTAGAGTAGATTGTGGCGGGTAGTTTAGGAGCGAGAACCGACTTTCTCGGAGGTCTATCTCAAGTAGCAAGTCCCACAACTTGGAGATAGTACCCATGTTATCAATCACTGCTGGATGCTTAGAGTGATCAAACTAGAAATCGATCAACATCCGAAGTCTTTGTGATTCGGTGATAACTTGATTAAGCACCGGTGGGACCTAGAGTCTTTAATTTCATTGCGACAAGATTGATGTGCACTTGTTGTAAGTTCCACTTTGAATGAGCTTTAAAATCGCACATCGGCGACTCCAAAAGAGGCATAATCCACTTTGGTTTACTGCGGTCGAGCAACTGACAAATTTATGAGAAGAATACGGACCGGAGTCAAGAACTAGGGAGGAAGGATTGTTTGTTTATCTGCATCTATCTCCGAGCGAGCGAGAAAGAAGGGGAAGAAGAGCTCAAAGATCTGCGTCTCCACCTAATAGAACTTTGTCTACACCTCCACGTGTAGACCTTTTCTCGCATCAACAAGGGTTCTCGGGCCAATCGAAATGGCGCGAACCACTAAATCCCTTTGTCAATTTCACTTTGGCGGCGACCCACTTGCCCTCGATACACGAGAATCCGGTTCGATTGCAGCATTGAAGAACATTCCATTTTCAACTTTGGAGAAAATCATACCACTCACGGTGATCATGTCGAAGACATTGCTAATGTGCAATGCGATCCATGAGATAAATGAAATGGATGTGGTACATCAAATTCTGTGGCATCATCGTTGAAAGGAAGGCATTGCAGATGGTTCGAAGCCTTGAAAAGCCGGTTCTATCACAAATTGGAATCGATTGTGCATAGTTCTCCATGAGCGATTTGGAGAGAAGGAGACAACTTGTCTCTTCTAGAACAATTGACAACTATCGAGAGCTCCCAGATGAGCGGTGGCCCGACTTGACTTCAGATTTCAAAGGTCTTGGGATAGGATTCCGGTGGCGGTCGAGCCAACGGCAATGAAGAAGGTGCTTTTCTATACTATCTTAAAGCTTTGAATTCGATATTTCTATGTTAATTCAATCTATGGGAGGCATAACCTTACCTGCTTCTTATAGCATTGCCATTAGGGCTGAAAATTGTCTTATTCAAGTGGTAAGCTAGCTCCTGAGCCCCAATGCCATTATATCCAAGTTTAGAGAGCCCAAGTACTAGTCGAGCACTGTCTTAGCTCCTATTCCCACTCCTAGAAATCAAAGTTCAAATGAAGCTTCCACTTCATCTCCAAGTGCCCAAATGAGCTTGAGAGTTATGAAACAATTGCAAAATTTAGGTAATGAGCTGGTCACACTCAAGAGACAATGAGCTCAAAGTTTTAGACCTTCCTATCGGCCTCAAGCTCAACCAAATAGGCAACCATATCAACCTCAAAGACCACCCAATCCAGGCTGCAAATCGAGAATCAAGCAAGGCCTCCTGCCCAGCAGACCATTTCAGCCCTCTGACCCCAATGTTGCATCTGCATCGAGCTTTGGTGCCGGTCCAAATAACATGGCCCAAGAGTATGATTGGTGTTTCCGTGCGATCGACCACATAACCAATCAATGTGCTTTAACGGTGCATTAAATCGGGCTCTAATGGTGCGAAACCATTGGTGGAGTCGCGAAGAAGTCCAGACCACGAAGGAGATCGGCGGCGAGGAAGCACCTCGGCCAGGAGCATCTCGAGCAGAAACTACTCTTGTCGATTGGCGGTGAAGATTTACGTGGTATGAATCAAATACCCTCTCAAAGTGTTGCGGCCAACACAAGGTCAAGAGGAGAAATTTGGGTGAAGAACGACCATTGGCTTGAGTAATCCTGACCTTCTACCACTCCACAAGTTCTTTGTGAAAAAAGCTATAGTCCCAAACATGCACGAGGAGCACCTAAAAGCGGCTCCTAAACCAACTCGGATGCCCAGTCTTGCTGCCATTGCGAGGAATGAATGTGCGAGGCCAAGGGAAGCGAGAGGATACTTCATCTCCATTGACATCATTGATCGGATGAAGAAGACAAATGTCAACATATCATGTAGGATCACTATCTATCCCGGGCCAGAGAGATTTGCTACAAGCTGCCATGAAGGACTGTAGTCGACTTCAAATCACCATGTCCAGGATGCACGAGAGAGAGGTACTCACAAATGCTGCCCGACTGAAGAAATCATGGAGGACAACAAGGTAAAATGTTGAAGCCCCCTCCATTTTATGTTTCATTGATCATAGGAGATAAGGCTTGGTGCATAATTGCATGATTGATTCTGGGGCAAGCGATAGTTCGATAATGCCAAAGCAAATAGCTGATCGATTAGGACTTCAATATGAAGTCATCTCCAGGGTGTAGTGCGATTAGATGGGACAGCGGTGGCAACGGTTGGAGTAATCAAAGGTTTGAGCCTCTGCCTTTGCACGCATGTCCCAATGTAGTAGTGTTGCGAGATGTGTCGGTCATACCTACCACCACTCTTTGCATTATGCTTGTCGAGACTTCACTTTGCTAAAATTGGAGGCTATCTTTGGCGGATTGGTCACACATGTTTGTTCGAGAACAAGGTATGGAACTAAGGCCTGATCAGTCGAACCTATTGCAAACTTTCACATTGAGCCTTACACTCCAAGCCAAATCAATGCCAATTGTTCGAGCGTTTGATCAAGAAGAGATATCAAGCAGCGATGAAGTGACACGAGGTTGGAAGCATCCCAGTTGACTCTTGATGAATGGGCAAGCAAGGTGCATGCTTTTGATCCTATCGAGAAATAGAAGAATCAGAAATTTTGGAGTCTATTGTTTACATGAAGAGAATCAACCTCTTCCCGCATCACCAAGCCGAGATCATAAGGACAAGAATGAAGTATGGCAATTGTTCTTTGATGGATCAAGGAGTAGACAAGAGTGCGGGAGGAGGAGCTATGCTCATTTCACCGCAAGGTATAAGGTATTACTCGGCCTTAGTTTCCAGTTTTCTGTTCAAACAACACAGTGAGTATGAAGCCTTAATTCATGGGTACCTTTGGGCAAAGGAAGAAAGGCATCAGAATTTACAAGTGTTTGGTGATAGTGAGCTGATCATAAACCAAGTCAAAGGAAAAAATGCTGCCAAAAATGATCTGTTGAAGAACTACAAAAATCGGGTATGGGATCTTATTGAAGATTTTGAAGCTTTTAGCATCATTTCCATCCCAAGAAAAAAGAATGAAGCTGCTGACATGCTGGCAGCAATTGGGGCTGCGTTTGATGTTGTAGAAAGTATCAAAAGTGAGAAAACTCAGCCTCATATCAAAGTGGTTGTGAGACCAGCTATTCCGGATAACAACACAAGTTGGCAAGTCTTCGAGAATGATCAGCAAATTGTTAATTTCCTGCAAGAAGAAGCTGAGTTCTCCATGAGAAATCAAGACAAGCTGGAGCAGCAGTATGGTGACCAAGTGGTGCAGCTGAGGACTAACAAATTGCCAAAAGGCCTCATAACCTTGGAGTCGATCTTGACCGAATGATCGGTTCGGAAGGAGAAAGCGAACATTGAGTAAAGGGTGAAGATTCAGAGCCTATCTTAGTAGATGAAGGCAAGACATTACAAATTGGCAAAGTAAGTACTCCACAAGAGAAATCTGATTTTGTTCAGCTTTGTCAAGAATTCCCAGATGTCTTTGCTTGGACTTACAAAGATTTAAGAGGTTTCAATCCAAATTTGGCACAACATACTATCGAGTTGGATCCGGAATCCAAGCCTGTCAGGCAAAAGCAAAGGCCAGTGAATCCTCATATCGAGCCTCTCATGAGAAAAGAGTTAGGCAAGCTCATTGAGGCCAGTATCATCTTCCCCATCAAACACTCAAGTTGGGTTGCAAACTTGGTGCCGGTAAGAAAGAGAAACGGAGAAATAAGATTGTGTGTGGACTTTCGCGATCTAAATAGAGCATCACTCAAAGATCATTATCCGCTTCCATCAATGGAACAAATATTGCAGGTTGTAGCTGGTTCAGAAAGGTTTTCATTGCTAGATGGATATTCAGGCTATAATCAGATATTGGTGAAGGAAGAAGATCAATTCAAAACGGCCTTCACTCTACAAATGGGGCACGTATGCTTACTGAAGATGCCATTTGGGTATCGAATGCCGGAGCAACATTTCAGCGAGCTATGGATATGGCGTTGAAGGCTTGATCAACAAGATAGTCTTTGGTATATCTAGATGATATCACTTTGTCTTCTCAAAGAATGCGTGCCAGACCATCTCTTTCACCTCGACAAGTGTTTCAGAGGTGTAGAAGGTTTGGAGTGTCATTGAATCCAAAGAAGTGTGTATTCTTGGCACACGAAGGCAAACTGTTGGGCCACATTGTCTCTAGGGAAGGGCTAACAATTGATCCTGAAAGGGTTGAAGCCATCCGAACGCTTCCATTACCACACCACAAGAAATCTCTCCAAAGCTTCTTAGGAAGGATAAACTTTGTCCAGATTTGTGCCTAATTTTGCCACTCTTGTGAAGCCTCTATGATGATGTTGAAGAAGAGTCGGCATTCAAATGGACAGTAGAGAAGGCAAAGAGAGTTTTGAAAGCATCAAGCATGCAATATCACAAGCTCCACTCTTATCAACCCAGTTCTCAAAGGACTTCATGTTGTATGCATTTGGAGGATCGGATCTGATCTCGGCTATCTTGACACAATTGAATAGAGAAGGTTCGAACAGCCCATAGCATTCTTGATCAAACCTTGGAAGATTACGAAATAAAGTATTCTTTCATCGAAAGCATGTCCTTCTTTGTCATCGAGGAGCTTGAAGAAGTTCGGACACTTGGTCTCAAACAATAAAATTCAAGCGCTGGTGTCTCATGCTTTGGCGTCGAGGACTTCCTCCTAAACAAGGATTTAAATGAGAAGAGAGCGGGTTGGATCACTCGGGTGATGGAATATGATATTGAAATCAAAGTGACCAAGCTAGTTCGTGGCGAAGGCTTGTGTGAGCAGCTCGCTTCCAAACAATCGAGCGAGCCAAAAGTGAAGAGGATGTTGTCTGCTGCTACTACGAGAATGATCAAAACAGCCCGGTGATGATGCACCATCCCATGTTGGACTCGAGACTTGTGCATTACCTCCAAACGAGGTTTGTGCCCTCTAGAAGTGAAAGCAAAGCAAAAGGAGATACTTGATTACAAGCCATTCCATATGTGCTTGTTGACGGAGTTTTGTTCAAGAAGGACATCAATGGTGTTCTATTAAGATGCATTGGAGCAGTCAAGTTGAGAAGATCTTACACGAGTTCCATGACGCGGGAAGCGGAGGAGGCCACTTTGCTCCACAGTGACAGCTCTAAAAATCATGAAAGCTGGTTCTTATTGGCCTCTCATGTTGATTGCTACTCATGGGTCAAGAAATGCAAGAAATGTGCATTCTTCACGGGGAAAGAAAGGTTAGCGGCGCTGCCCCTTCGTCAATTTCAGTGGATCAGCCATTCATGCAATAGAGGGATTGGACTTCATTGGAGTCATCAATCCCAATTCAAGTCGAGGCCACAAGTGGATTCTAACAATGACAGAGACTATTTCACCAAGTGGTAGAAGTAGTGGCACTCGAGAGGCAAATGAATCTAATATCTTAGATTTCTATGAAGGGATAGTCACGAGGTTTGGTGCCCCCCACTATCATATCGAGATAATGCATTGGCATTCCTTGGCACAAAGATCACTTGAGTGGGCTGTAAAAAAATTGTGTGTATCTCGGCACTTCATCAAACTATTACCCTCGAGGTAATGGCCAAGCCGAGTCTACAAACAAGAATCTACTAAGAATCATCGGGAGGACTCTTGATGAGAATCAAAGGACTTGGCATAAAGCTCAAATCAGCTCATGGGCTGATAGGATCACACCCAGAGATCTACGGGAAGCTCTCCATACAAGCTTGTATACGGGAAAGAAGCGATTCTACCTATATCGCTCGAGTTGCAGGCACTTGGAACTCCTGAAAGCAGATTGGAGTAGGCTGAGTTTGAACCTATGGAAATCGGTATGCGAGCTAATGGAATTAGAAGAACAAGAGAGCATGCGATACGAGACCATAGAAAAGGATAAAGCATTGGTCAAAAGAGTTTTGATAAGAAAGCTAAGGCTAGATACTTTCAAATGGAGATTTGAGTGCTGAAGTGGGATGCTGATCGTGCAAAACCGGGAAAGCACTCCAAGTTTGATGCCATCTGGAGTGGCCCATACATGATCATCGAATCACGAAAGGTATGATGCTTTCAGTTGGCTAAGTTGGATGGTGAAGAATTGCAGATTCCGGTCATGGAATCTATCTCAAACGCTGCTACTAGAAAGATAGATTCTCATCCTTGTAAATATTAATTTAGATTTTCCATTCCTCTAAGTGCTTATGCACATTGTATTCTTTGTTAGAGTAGTTTTTATTTCCCTAAGTGCTTGTGCACATGTCCTATCGCTTAGTATGTGCGTGTTTTGCGGTTCATCAAGCTCTGGAAAGAATTTGCAGCCATAAGAAAACCAGCTCAACAAATGTTCAAATGGCTCAAGGACACGAGTTTTCAAATTCGAGATCAGTGAGAGGCTATCAAACGACTCCATGCCCAATGGATTGCTTCTGGCGGCTGGCCATTCTTCATCGGCAGCGAGCGAGATGACCCATTGAGTCGCCAAAATTGTTATCCAAAATTCACCCCTAGAGGTAATTTTGATAACATGCATCAAATTCTTCAATCCCAAGAATTATGTTGATTCGAGTGAAAGGTCATGTTTACTAGGGTCCCCTCATATTTTTCTAACTCCCTGTCCAGTAGAAGAGAGCAAGTTACGAGAAAATGTAAAAAATTGCAAAAAAGCAAATAGGTTGATCAGGAAAAATCACAAAAATGGCTAAGTCCTAGACCCCGAGCCTTTGGGGCGTTTGGGACAAAAAAATGCGCGGCCGGCCGAAATGAGCACAAATGGTCCAAATGCAAGTGGGACAAATGGGACAAAAGGGCGCGAACGGCCGAAATTCGGCGCGGCGAAATTAGTCAAAAAATTCGGCTAAGCAGCTTTGAGAGGGAGTCGCCTTTGGGACAAAGCGGGACAAAAAGCGCGAACCGGAGCGAATCGGGCGAAATGAGTCAAGCGGCGAGCCCAAAACAAGTTGGGCCAAATGGTACGCAATGCGAAAAACGGCCGGACGGCGTGAAATGAAATGAAACTTTGTCCCGGGCAGTTGGGACAAAGGCGCGAACCGGCCGAACCGTGGCAATTTGTCCCAGGCAGTCAAAAGCAAATGGGACATTGCGGGGAAATGCATCGCGAACCGGCCGGATCGGCGAAATGGGAAATTTCAGCACCTTTGTGCCAAATGGGACAAAGGGACATCCGGGCGAAAAGCGAAATGGCGAAGCGGGAAGAAAAGTCAACGTTTGGTCGGGAACTTCAAACGGCCATAACTTTTGACTCAGAGCTCGATTTTGATAAAATTGGACTTTACGGAGCAAACACGACGTCCTCTACGCCACAAAACTGGATTTCTTATTTTTAATGAGGGTAGATATATTTAAATAAAAGAAACATATTCGGCTCCAGTCAGTAAATGCTCTTTCCCGTCAAATGACAGAAAACGCCTGCCAGGCCCAAAATAGCTGCCCACACTCAGAAGGCCATAACTTTTGCATTTCTCAACGAAATCGCACAAAATTGGTACCGTTGGAATCGTGGTTCCGAGCCCGATGCACAAAAATCAAGAAATTCCAGATTTGATCAGAAATTGATTGAGTTTTTTAAGAAAACGTGGCCGGGTTCAGAACAGTGTTTTATTTGGTAGCTGGGAGTGCAATTAAGAGGCATGGTCATCATTCCTTCTCTGCTGCAGCACATGGGACAGTATGGGGAGCCTTTTCCAAGTAATGTATACCCATTCCACTCAATTTAATGCCTCTTACAGGTGGTTGAAGGACAGATTTCGGGATTTCCATTTTCCCTTCTCTTTTCCTTCTCATTTTTCTATAAAATGAAGTGTTGGGCTCATTGTAAGGGGAGAGTTTTTGGGTAACAAAGCTCTGTCAAAATTGCTTTGTGAAGCCAGTGTGTTGCAGGCCCTTGTAGTGGACTCCTTGCATGGTGATCCAGGCCCTTATCTTGTAATAGATTGAACTGTGCATATCATGAAGCAATAAAATATCAGTTTGTGGATATATCTTCCCCTGCTGTGTTTCCTTGCATTCTTCTTGCCCCTTTAATCTTTCTACAAGTATATTGTGTCTATTTATTATGTTCTTGCAGGAATTCATTATTATTGTGTGTGCTTGGAATATTGCTGTGAATGCATTTTGCTGGATTATGGTGAACTGTCATCACCTCTTCTAGTGTGCATTTGCCTCTGTATTTCACACATTTGGAGATTACTCTCACACCCTCTTTTACGGTGTATCACCGCTTTAGTGTAGGCTTTCATTTTATGCATTCTCTCTCTGGTCCCTTGGAATTTTAGGTTAGAATAGCTAGTTTCTCTGCATTAGAGTAGATTGTGGCGGGTAGTTTAGGAGCGAACCGACTTTCTCTGGAGGTCTATCTCAAGTAGCGAGTCCCACAACTTGGAGATAGTACCCATGTTATCCAATCACCTTTGGATGCTTAGAGTGATCTTTCCCTGGATTCACCGTCACCATGCTGTGATCACAAATGAGGGCTAAGGCATCTACCGCCTCTGGAGTCCCTCCGCGAGGGGAAGCGAGGAGGACTACGTCATCTGTGAAGAGGAGAAGACAACCATCCCCTCCCGGATGTGATCTCTCGAGAAAATCCTCTAGCTCGTCGATGTAGATACCAAACATGATAGGAGAAAGGGGGCAGCCTGTTTGACTCCAATAGTGCTCCTGATGAACTCGGACAAGCCAATGGAGGTGCAAAGACGACCCACACCTCCTCATATAAGCACATAATGGTTGTGAGAAGGATTTCAAAAATACCTATAGCTTTGAGCTTGCGAAAGAAGTGCTTCCCGTGGTACCGAATCAAAAGCTTTTTGAAAATCCACAAAACAATGCAAGATTCCGGAGGAGCGATGAGCCTCTTGACAATAGCCCAAAGAGTGAGGATGTGATCAATGGTCTGGTAGTTCGGTCGAAAACCTGCGTGTCCCCTAGCTCTGCAATGGTACTGATGAAGGAACTCGGAGAGTTGCGCATGAAGAACTGTGGCATAGAGCTTGGAGAACGTGTGGCCCACCATGATAGTCCTGTAATTGTTGGGATCGGAAGTAGGCCCCGACTTGTGGATGGGGTGGATAATGTGGTGGGACCAAGACTCTGGGAAGCCTGTACAAACCACCTGATTGAAGAGGACCACAAGATAACTGAGGAGCGTCTTCCGCCCCTGTTTGAAAAGTTCCGCTTGGAAACCTTCCTCATCTCCTACTTTACTGCAACTTATGGCTAGAATGATATTCCTCATGTTGGTGTAGGTGAAAATATGGCAATATGGGGGTGGGGAAACAACTTGGATCCGAGGCTGGCTAGAGATGTCATAAAAAGTGGAGGTGTGGGTGAACATGGAGTTGGGATCTAAGTCCAGGGGTAAAGGCGAATGACGGGGAAGAATGGTGCGCCATAAATGTTTGGGGGAGTGGAGAAGTGATTGACGAAGCTCCCAACGTTTATGAGAGATAAAGGTGCGTTTCTTATGAAGGAGGCGACGATAGGATGACTTCAGGGAAGTGAAGAAGGGGAGGGCATGCAGGAAGGAGAAATGGAGTTTTCGATGAAGAGCTTTGCATTCCTCGTCATACCATTTGTTCATACAAAGGTGGTGGAAAGGGTGACGTGGGAAAGGAGCTTGTGGCCGCCTCCCACAAATAAAGCATAGAGAGGGTACTAAACATCCGGTTAGAAGAAAGAGAGGTAAAGTGGAAAATGGGGAGATGTTGATAAAGGTGAAAGAAGAAAGTTTGGATCCCTTCCACAAATTTCCAAATGGTATGTGAAGGAGCAGGAGAGATGAGGTCATGGGGAGGTAACTTTGAAGGAAAAGGAAAGGGTCGCATGATCAATAAGAGGGATGGGGAGACTCGGTGGATGTAGGGAATCAAGTTGGGAGTAGCCACGAGATAATCAACCACATTGGCCCCACCACAATAAGGCCTGTAAGTAAAGTACCGGAGTCGTGGAAACGAGGAATGTTGTTTAGAATCAACAGGTCATGAGATTCCCCCATTGGAGTAGATGCCGACCGTATGATGTTAGAGGCCCCCGTCGTGTCATCCCGAATCTCGCTGAAGCCAACCACCTCTGGATCCACCTCGGAGGTGCAAAGCACATCACCGGTCCTGTCGTGCCTTGGGACTTGAAGATTTCTGGTACGTGTATTGAAATCCCCCAAGATGATGACCTCTCCAGACCCCGAAAATTGGGAGATACCAGCATAAAGGTCAAAGAAGGGGTCAAAGAAGGGGAAATAACAGATCAGATGAAGATGTCCCCGAGAAAGGAAGAAGTATGTTTGATCCGAATCCATAGAAAACGGGCAAACTCATCTCAAAGAACAATAGAAATCCTGCTCCGAAGAGTGTCCCTGACCAAACAAGCCACCACCAGAGCCCCTAACACCTCCAAAAGCTCATGAGTCTCGTGCTTGCGAACAAAGAGCTAGTAGTAACCACCGATATTTGGGAGAGGGCAAATCAAGCTCGCATGTGTCTCCGTAACAAGTAGGAGATCAAAGAATCCTAAAGCATCGTGCAAGACGCCTGTAGAGAAGACCAGTAGGACCCATTTCCATTCCAACATGCGATGGAGATGCCCTTCTTCCGAGCCCTCTCCCACCGGAACTGTCATCTGGAATTGGATCCGGGAGCCTAGCCAGGGGGAAGGAATCCCGAACCACTGGCCTGAGGTTACAAATCACTGCCCATTTCCCTGCTTTACTAACTGCTGCCATGTCAAATTACTTGAGATTTTTTGAGTTCAATGACTTGCTCTCTGGTGAGGTCTTCATCAGGAAGACCTTATTGGGTAGAGAAAATAACTTCTGGTTTGGCTCTGAGGGCCTTGAGCTGGTCATCAGTAGATTTGAAGCGGAGAAAAAGAGTAGAGTCTAGTCCAACCAAGCTCTATCTAACTCGCACTTGGAAGCCCCAAGTTGCCTTTGAGGAACTCAAAACGCCAAAAGCTTTAACAATGATTTCCAAAAGTGAGTTAAGAAGTGTGTTGTGATAAAATATGATAGTAATTGGCAACACAAAATTGCTCGAAACATACTTGAAGAAAAAATTGGTAGCCTTTAGAGCATCAAATATCTTTGTGCATGACGTGAAGTTTGCCACTTTTGGAAAATTGGCACACAACCACAAAGATGCAGTCACATTTATGTTGAGTATCAAGTAGACTACCAATGATGCAATGCCTAAAATTTTAGGCTATTTTGTTTTGTTTAAGGCACACCTATTTATATCTCATCTTAAATGCATCCAAGTTCACTCAGCTCACTAGGTTTGTTGAGTCACACATGCACAACCTTACCATGGCTTGCTTAGAATTTAGAGACAAGTGGTGAGAGGTGCAAAGTCAAAGAAACCTCATGAGGTCAAACAGATCCAATAGTTGGATCTAGGACATGGAGTTTATAAACTTGAAGGCATAATTCCATGGTGTCTTGAACATGGGACGGACCAAGGGCCTAGGTGGGGACGGTGGCGGGTTTTGACAGTCAAAATATATAGTACTTGAAAAATTAATTATAAAAAAATGTATAAGGAAAAACAAATGAAACTTTGAAATACTACACATGTTGCATTGGACAAAAAAATGCTGAATATTAATATAATATATCGATATTTATATTCAAAATCCCGATTGATGCATTCAAAATTTAAATATGATTGGCCAATGGCCCTATGTCTCTAAGCTCGAGGGCTTTGGACTTAATAAATGTGTTGAAACTTGAACGATTAATCATTGAAGACTTAGCACTTGGTCTTCCTCATATTGTTGCTTTCTCTCTTGTTAATGCTCTCAGCCTCACTCTTGCAGCCTTGCTTTCTCTCATTCTTGCTCTCACTCTCGCACTTTACTCTCACTCTTGCACTTGTAGCCTTGCTAAATGTTTTCAAGCTTTGATAAGCGATTTGGAGTGAGGTTCATAAGTGTGGGCAAATTAGGTTGGGAGTACAAACATCCAAAAAAAGATGGTTTCTATTAAAAAAATCACTTCTTTCCATTATTTTGCGAAAAGCTCATCCTCCGAGAATTTTTTTGAGGAATCCAAGACTATTGAGGGACTTAACTTCGGGCATCGTAGGAATCCAAGACGAGGGACTTAGATTCTTCAAGTGTCGAGGACGTCTTTAAAACGTTAGCCGTCCCCTATCTCGTGGTGGTGGCCTTTTTCAACTCTCAATCTTTGATAGTGAGCGTTTGAGTTATATAGTTTTTTCGAGTGCTTAAAGTGTGGGTGGTTTCTTTGAAGTTTCGAGGACGTATCAAAGTCCCCCAAAGGTCCCCTCTCTAAGAGAAATGTACCCTCTTCAATCAAACGTCTCAAGGGACGTCCTTTGTTTCGTGGTGGTGGCCTTGCTTAATGTTTTCAATGTGGGTGGGGTCCATAAACTATTAGGATTAGGGTTGGAGGGCACACAAATTCTTTTGTTTTTAATTAAAAATAAATTTTTCCCGTTTTGGTGTTTTTTCGAGTCTGTCGAGAGACTTGGGCTAGTTCTTTGATGTTTGGGACACCAAACTTGGGATGACTTGGGCTAGTGACACCTTGGTTGAAGGGTTTTAACTATTTTGAGTTTCTTTTGATGTTTCTGGAGCTTTGAGCGTTATAGTTTTTTCCAGTTGTTGCTTAAAAGTGTGGGTGGTTTCTTTGAAGTTTCGAGGATGTATTGATGTATGAAGTCCCCCAAAGGTCCCCTCCCTAAGAGAATGTACCACCCTCTTGAAAGAAAACGTTCCGTGGATGTCCTCTGTTTCATGGTGATGGCCTTGCTTAATGTTTTGAGTGTGGGTGGGGCCCATAAACTATTAGGATTAGGGTTGGAGGGCACACACAAATTCTTTTGTTTTTAATTAAAAATAAAATTTTCTTTTGCTTTTTGGTGTAGGTTTCGGGATTGTCGAGAGACTTGGGGTAGTTTCTTTGAAGTTTCCATAATCTGGGGACACCTTGTGAGAGTCCCCTCTGTGATCAAATGTTCCCAAGGTCTTCAATTTAGCGAAACAAAGGTTCCTCTTTAGCTAAACATTCCCTTCATGGTGGTGGCCTTGCTTCAATGTTTTCGGTGTGGGTGGGGCCCATAAACTATTAGGATTAGGGTTGGGGGGCACACACATAAGGTCCCCTCTTTGATAGAAATGTTCCCTCTTTAGCGAAACGTTCCATCTTTTTAGCTCTAAACATTCCTGTTTCGTGGTGGTGGCCTTGCTCAATGTTTTCAGTGTGGGTGGGGCCCATAAACTATTAGGATTAGGGTTGGGGGCACACGCAAATTCTTTTGTTTTTAATTAAAAAATATTTTTTCCCGTTTTTGTGTAGGTTTCGAGGATTGTCGAGAGACTTGGGTTAGTTTCTTTGAAGTTTCGGGGACACCAAAGGTCCTGCCTCTCGATAGAAAGGTCCCCTCTCCCGTTTTGGGGCACACACAAATTCTTTTGTTTTTAATTAAAAATATTTTTTCCGTTTTTGGTGTAGGTTTCCGAGATTGTCGAGAGACTTGGGTTAGTTTTTTTGAAGTTTCTGGGACACCAAAGGTCCCCTCTCTCGATATAAACGTCCCTCTTTAGCGAAAGATTTCATGTCTCGAGGTGGTACGAAAGGAAAAAAACGTTTCTAGGGTACAACAGGGTATGGAAGACGTTTCCCAAGCATCCCCAAGTCTTCGGGACGTCCCCATCTCTAGAAACGTCAAAGTTTAGGGGAGGATGCATCCTTGTGGAGCAATGCTTGAAGGATAACAAACTACCTTTCTTACATGTATGGACAGTTGACAACAAAAGGTGAAGAATTTGGTCATATTTACCCTTACCGAATGAGTACAATAGGGGTACAAAACATTTCCCAAACATCCCCAAGTCTTTGGGACGTCACCATCTCTAGAAACGTCAAAGTTTAGGGGGATGCATCTGTGGAGCAATGCTTGAAGGATAACAAACTACCTTTCTTGCATGTATGTGATGGACAACAAAACGTGAAGAATTTGGTCATATACCCTTACCCAATGAGTACGATAGGGGGTACAAAATTCCCAAGCATCCCCAAGTCTCTACTGTCCCCATCTCTAGAAACGTCAAAGTTTAGGGGGATGCATCCTGTGGAGCAATGCTTGAAGGATAACAAACTACCTTTCTTGCATGTATGGACTGTTGGACAACAAAAAGGTGAAGAATTTGGTCATATACCCTTACCCAATGAGTACATAGAGGGTACAAAACGTTTCCCAAGCATCCCCAGTCTTTGGGTTGCCATCTCTAGAAACGTCAAAGTTTAGGGAGGATGCATCCTTGTGGAGCAGTGCTTATAATTTTTTCCGTTTTTGTTGTAGGAGGCAGACGTGTAGGCTTCCAGGATTGTCGAGAGACTTGGGTTAGTTTCTTTGAAGTTTTGGGGACACCAAAGGTCCCCTCTCTGATAGAAACGTTCCTTCTTTAGCGAAACGTTTCAAAGAGGTTTCGTGTCTCGTGGTGGTACGAAAGGGGAACGTTTCCTAGGTACAACTAGGGGGTACAGGATGTTTCCCAAGCATCCCCAAGTCTCTAGGGCGCCCCCATCTCTAGAAACGTCAAAGTTTAGGAGAGGATGCATCCTTGTGGAGCAATGTTTGAAGAATAACAAACTACAGTTTTACATGTATGGATGATCGAACAACAAAAAGTGAAGAATTTGGTCATATTTTCCCTTACCCAATGAGTAGACGACGGGGGTGCAGGATGTTTCCCAAGCATCCCCAAGTCTCTGGGATGCCCCCATCTCTAGAAACGTCGAAGTTTAGGGGGATGCATCCTGTGGAGAAATGCTTGAAGGATAGCAAACTACCTTTCTTACATGTATGGACGGTTGGGTGAAGAATTTGGTCATATTTACCCTTACCCTATGTACTTCTAATGTTTCCCAATGTTTCCCAAGCATTCCCAAGTCTCTTTTGTTGCACGGATGTTTCCCAAGCATCCCCAAGTCTCTGGGACGCCCCATCTCTAGAACGTCAAAGTTTAGGGGGATGCATTCTGTGGAGAAATGCTTGAAGGATAGCAAACTACCTTTCTTACATGCATTGACGGTTGAACAACAAAAAGGTGAAGAGTTTGGTCATATTTACCCTTACCCTATGTACTTCTGATTTTTCACCTTTTTGTTGTCCAACGGACCTATGCTAGAGGGGAATATTTGAAAGTGGAGCTCTTGGATTGAGATCAATTTGATGTGTGATGGAACAATGTGATGCCTTTGGTCTTTTCAATCCGTATTGTAATAGGAGGTAACATCTATCAAAATATATTAGTATATTACTTATCTATTAACTAATGTTTGGTGCAACCTACTCAACCATATTGCAACTACTTCTAGCATGATAAAATGACGGACACACAAACTCCAAAGTGTGCATTCCAGTTTCTCTTCATTCTTTCTCTCTTCACATCTTCTAACATTTGTATCAGAGCCATCTATGCTTGAGAAGTTCAAAGTTTGAGGAAGCCCACACATTGGGTTACGAACTACGGGGGAGAAAGAGGAGGTTGCGAGGGCTTGTTAAAGAAGAAACACCTTGGTCAAAGAAGGAAAACCTTGTTTATCCAGTTGCATTTCATAAAAGACCAGAAAATACATGATTTAGGACACATGACTTAAAGAATACAATAATGGGATCATGATGTGTGATATTTACGGTCGTCTCTGAAGAGCGTTAGGGCATGAGACTGGAGACATGAGTTGCATAAGTCATTTTAAGGAGAAAGTATGATTTTCAAATGTGTAAACTGTAAGTTCATGATAAGAATCAATGCGTGTCACAGTGTCATTTTTGAAGGTTGCGAGGTTGAAGATTTGGGACGCCTTGCTAGTGCATGCAAAACGTGTTGCTAGAGCATAGGTAACACCTGCTCGAGGTTTGCAGACAACGTGAAAGGATAAAGATATTTTGTAGAATCAAAGGAAAATGCATTTTGGCGTATTTTTCCACTATTTTCAGTATTTGCAATTTACTATTTATAAACTGAATTTTTGTTACATTGGTTTGCGTGTGAGCAGTAAGAAAAATAGAACTATACTTTTGCCTATTTGGATTTATTTCCGGATCGGACCTGTAATGTGCATCTATTTACATGACAGAAGTTAGACAACGTGAAAGGATAAATATATTTTGTAGTCAAAGGGAAAATGCATTTTGGCGTATTTTTCCACTATTTTCAGCATTTGCAATTTACTATTTTATAAACTGAATTTTCATTACATTGGTTTGTGTGCGAGCAGTAAGAAAAATTGAACTATACTTTTGCCTATTTGGATTTATTTCCGGATCAGACCTGTAATGTGCATCTATTTACATGACGGAAGTTAGACATACGTGAACGGATAAAGATATTTTGTAGTCAAAGGGAAAATGCATTTTGGCGTATTTTTCCACTATTTTCAGCATTTGCAATTTACCATTTTATAAACTGAATTTTCATTACATTGGTTTGCGTGCGAGCAGTAAGAAAAATAGAACTATACTTTTGCCTATTTGGATTTATTTCCGGATCAGACCTGTAATGTGCATCTATTTACATGACAGAAGTTAGACAACGTGAAAGGATAAAGATATTTTGTAGTCAAAGGGAAAATGCATTTTGGCGTGTTTTTCCACTATTTTCAGTATTTGCAATTTACTATTTTATAAATTGAATTTCCATTACATTGGTTTGTGTGCGAGCAGTAAGAAAAATAGAACTATACTTTT
Source organism: Taxus wallichiana var. yunnanensis (assembly GCA_018340775.1). Taxonomy (NCBI): domain Eukaryota; kingdom Viridiplantae; phylum Streptophyta; class Pinopsida; order Cupressales; family Taxaceae; genus Taxus; species Taxus wallichiana. Next base: position 549,803,686 of record CM031242.1, on the reverse strand, counting down.
GCGTATTTGGATTTATTTCCCGATCAGACCTGTACTGTGCATCTATTTACATGACAGAAGTTAGGCAATATCTATTTACATGACAGAAGTTAGACAATCAGAAATACAAAACTTTTTTTTGTTGCATTGATATCTGTGTCAGACATCAGGAATTCGAAATATAAACAGTTCTTTATTTGCTGCTTTAATTTTGTGGGTCATCAAATAGTGTGAATAATGGCAAACATTCAAAACATCTTTCCGATGGAGACGAGTCGGAGGTGCAAGACTTATAATGTATGGAGTCACAAAATTTTGACAACTGCAGAGTTTTAGGATTGTAATAAGATCATCCTTGGTAGTGAAAGTAGGCTGTTTGTAGACTTCATGGATTATGACAAGCATCATAAGGAGGCCTTTCTTTTGTTAAAGCTGTTTGTATCAGATGATTTGATACCCGGGGTCAAGAATGCCATTGAGGCAAGTGTGTTATGAACCAATTTGAAAAACAAGTATCAAACTTCAGAGAAAAGTCGAGCTTTTTACATGAAACGTTTTCTATTTTTATCAAAGATACAAGAGGGTAGGTCCATGTTGGAACACCTTCAGATGAAAGTATCTCCAAGACCTGCTCGGTGCATCAATAAAATGGTGGATGTTGACGACTTGACTGCACTTGTTTTGAAAGGTTTATCACCCTCTTATGAAACATTCGTGGAGGCCTTACATTTAATGGTGAAATTTCATTAGGTGAGTTCCTATTTGTTGCAGAAGGAGCGCAGGAAGACAAAAGCTATAGAGTCCAGTTTTGGACAATTAGAGAGTGCATTTAATGGCTCAGTCAATGGGGAAGTGGAAACAAAACTATGGTGATTCTTCCAGATACCAGGTGGAATGCCATTACTGTTGTAAGGTTGGGCATCTCAAAAATAATTGTTGTGAGTGACAATATGGTCTTTCCCAACAAATCAAAAAGCCACTACATGAGGCAAATGTAGCAGCAATTGCAAATGAAAGGGGTTATGAAGAAGTGTGTGCTCTTTATACTCTTACAACATCATTCTCGAATGGTAGTGCTACTAGTTGTTGGATCATCGAATCTAGTGCATCCAAATGTTTTTCATGTTGAAGGGACTGATATGTCTTATTTACTGTGAATACAAATTCTTTTGATTCAGTTGTATTAGCCGATGGAGAGTCACTTGCAATAGAGGGGAAAAGAGACATATGCATTGTGTTGCATAATGCTCAAAACTATTACAACATCATGCTCGAATGACAGTGCTACCAATTATTGGATCATTAAATGTGCTTCCAAATGTTTTTCATGTCGAAGGGACTGATATGTATCATTTACTGTAAATACGAATTGTTTTGATTCAGTTGTATTAGCCAATGGAGAGTCACTTACGATAGAGGAAACAAAAGATTCAAGATATACACACTTTGTTGAATAATGCTCAAAACTATTAGTAGGAACGTTAGGTATGTTCGTTGCTTACATAAAAATCTATTATTTGTTCATCAATTAATAATAGAGCACATTGACTGAATGACATTGGCGAATCTTTTAGATACTAGGTGAAATGCCATCACAAAAAGATTGCTAGAATCGATAGAATAATCATTCCCAACAAAACAAAAAGCCACGAGATGAGGAAAATGTCGTAGTAGTTGCAAATGAAAGGGGCTCTATAGAAGAGTGTGCTCTTAATGCCTCTTACGATATCATGCTCGACCCTCGCACGACGTTGTTGGATCATTGACTTTGGCGCGCATCTAGACATTCTTCATGTCGTAGGGATTGATGTGTATCATCTATAGCAAATACAAATTGTTTTGATTTAGTTGTATTAGCTGAAGGAATGTCACTTGTAGTAGAGGGGATAGGAGATATACACATTGAGTTTAAGAATGCTCAAAACCATTACTAAGGAATGGTAGGTATGTTCCTAGATTGCATAAAAATCTCTTATCTATTCGTCACCAATAGAGAGTCGATGTGAAACAAGGATGAGTGATTGCCCTAGGCATTGCAACACGGTGGCCGCAGTATAAACGTTCTGCTGTTTTGCGGTATGGGATCCCCTCCACGAACTCTCGATCGAGTTATTTCCGCCTAGTTTGAAATAAGCCGAGAACTAATGAAGTATAGATGATGGGATTTAATCCCACATTCACCACATGGAAACCTTGCGACACACATTTAAAAAAAAATTGCTTGGACTTTGGGGACACAGTTAAACAAATTATAGCTGAATTTTAATTGTTAAAATTAGTAATCTTAACTTGTTAGTAAACCGTTGGATGATTTCCTAACTCCCATCCTTGTCCCATGCAGGGACATGCGAATAGGCCAACGTTACTAGAGCTGGGGCCAAGAGAGGATCCACTGGAGTTGAGACTAGGAGTTCTTGTGGAGGCACATCTTGAAGCCGGAGCTAGGGGGTGAATGAGGTTGTGGTAGGACAAGAGAAGAAGTTCGAGGAGGACGAGTTAGTCGACCAAGAGCAGTTCTCGAGGCACGAAAAGTAGAGTAGGGACAAACACACCACTTGTAGGGGACACTACACCCATAGCCCCTCAAATATTACAGGGCATTACAGAAGGTGGTTGCAGCGTGGCTTAGAGAGAGCCGGAGCCCGTCCCAGTAGAGAGCGTGGAGAGGTTCATCATGCCTCACGGGAGCAAGTACCATAACATAAGGAGAGAGAAGGATCCTCACGTCAAAGGGAGAGATCTAGGAGTCCTCTCGCATGAACACCCACTATCCTATTCTATGGGAACACCACGGTTTTCACACGGAGGCATGGTCTTGAGCTTGGGTGGAGGTTTCAAGCTATGTCTGTGCTCGAGCAACACCAAGGCGTGTGTTCTTATTCCTTTACTCGAGAGATGGAGCTGGAGTATGGTGCAGATCCGAGGAACAGATGCTCCCGGTGGATTTTGAGTCTATCTCGTGTGCCATGTTCGAGGAGAGATTGGGGCTAGATATATATCTAGACACTGCAATAATGCGACATCAATGAGTTTCATGACCGAGGTAGTATAATATGACAGTGTTAGAGTATCGAGGTTGTTTCTTGGACCTATTACAGTATGTGGATTACATGCACAATGAGTAGGTCAGGGTACACCAATTCATTAAGGTCTTGAATTCAGAGATTGGAGGAGCTGCGAGGATGCATACTCTAAAGACACTAGCTGAGGCCGTGGAGAAGGCCTACATTGCAGAATAGAATAGGGGAAGACACAATAGGCTAGGGAGAAGATGAGATCTTGCCTTCAACAATTACAAGATGAGGTCAAGAGGTCGCCACCTCCCCCTCGTGGTGGATATAGGCCCCCATTTTCTACCTCCCAACCACCACAATATCCTCAAGCGGTAGGCATGTCACCCACAAGAACAATATACACAATGCAGTGGCCCTTGCCTCGACAAGACACATAGAGAGGTCATAGTGTGGGACCGCCACCTAGAGCACCACATAGGACATAGTTTCCACCTAGAAGCACAGCTTAGTAGGAGGACGCACACAACAACCATTTAGGGCATGATCGACAACATCTTCTATTATGAGTACTAGGGTCTTGGAGGTATATTAGGGTAGTGGAGGACTACTCCGGCTTGTTATGGTTGTGGTGACCTAGGTCATTTTTGGATCAGATGTCCACAGAATCCAAACGTAATTAAGGCAAGGAAAACTCGCGTATTAAAGGCTATAGTTAGTGATGTAGGATGGGTACACAAGATATATGCGGCGGTTGAGAACCGGTGGCGAGCATCGTGCTATCGTGATTGAGACAACAGGTAGTATCAAAGGCACCCCCATTTCTATGTTGTTTGATTCCGGGTCTTCAAACTTGTTTATATCTCCTTTGATAGTGGATCGTTGTAGGCTAGTGGTAGTGAGACAAGGTCCTGTGATGGGATGCTTGAGGTAGCATCGGGTGCCGACTTTCCTCTGAGACTCACTTAGTTAAGGAGTGTACTTGACATAGGTCCTTTTGTACAATAGTTGACCTTCGCATTTGCCATTGGGGTGTTAGTTAAGATGCGTAACAATTCTTGATTGTCACCTTGTTTAACCGCTCTGTAGTCGATACACAATCTCAAGGACCCATCCTTCTTCTTCACAAATATAACTAGTGCTCCCTACGGTGACACACTAGGGTGAATGAGGCCCTTCTCCAATAGTCCCTCTAGCTCCTCTAGCTACAACTTGATCTCACAAAGCTCAGGAGTGGTCATCATGTAGGGTGCTCGGTATATGGGTTCAACTCCTGGTACAAGGTCAATATGGAAATCTATCTCTCGTGAAGGTGGTAAACTCTGACAACTCCTTAGGAAATACATCTGCAAACTCCTGTAGGATAGGGTGATCATTCAAAGATGGTCCCGACGACTCCTCGAGTCTTTTGTCCCTCACAATGATGGTAAACAACAGACATCCCTTCCGCGTACTCCGCTTAAGCTACATAGCAGATATAGTGCAGATGGATGTGGGTCTTTGAATACCTATCACTACCCTTTCGCAATCCATTGTTATCTCTACACTCAATCACCTTATGATGGCAATCTACTCTAGCCCGATGAGATGATAACCAGTCCATGCCCAAAATCACATCATAAGACCCCAATGGAAAAATGCGAAGGTCAATTGTAGTACAAAAGGACCCTATGTCAAGTACACTCCTTAACTAAGGAGTATGTGGAAATTATAGGCACCCGATGCTACCTCAACATCCCATCTAGGACCTTGTCTCACTATCACCAACCTACAATAATCCACTATTAAAGGAGATATAAACAAGTCCGAAGACCCGGAATCAAACAATGTAGCCTTTGATACTACTTGCTGTCTCAATCACTACATAGATCTTGTGTGCCCGTTACATCACCAACCGTAGCCTCCGATACGGGGTTTTCCTTGCCTTAATTACGGCTAGATTTTGCGGACATATGTTCCAAAAATGACATGGGTCACCACAACCATAACAAACCGGTGTAGCCCTAATTGCATGCTAGATTCTCCGGACATATGTTCCAAAAATGACCTGGGTCACCACAACCATAACAAACCGGTTGTATGAGGAGGTTTTGGGTCGCCTTTGCACTGCTGCTTTGGGCTTTCCGATTTCATTAGGAGCACCATCGGGGTCAAACAAGGCTGCCCTCTCTCTCCTACTTTGTTTGGTATCTATATTGATGAGCTGGAGGATTTTCTTAGAGACCACATACAGGACGGGACGACTGTCTTCTCCACCATGTTCTGATCTACATTCTTCTCTTCGCAGATGATGTGGTCCTTTTGGCTTCTTCGGCGGAGGGGTTACAGAGACAACTTGATGCTTTAGCCCTCTTCTGCGATCATAGGCAGCTTACAGTCAACATGGGTAAAACCAAGGTTATGGTCTTCAATGTGTTGAAGACCTCTGATTTCCATTTCTTCTACAGGGGGAGGAGTTGGAGATCACCAACTCCTACACCTATTTGGGGGTTCTCTTCTCTGGACCTCGGTTCAGTTTACGTCCGGCTATTCAACCCCACATCAACAAGGGGTATGGTTCCCTCGCGATCTTGGAGACAGTGCTTCCGCCATCACTTTCAGACACGTTGTCCAAGATGTCTCTCTCGACTCTCTTGTGAGACCCATTGTTCTGTATGGTTCTGAGGTTTGGGGCCCCTCCTCGCCGAGTTGATTGGGCCTCTATTGAGTGGGTTCAGATCCTTTTGCTCAGACGGATCATCAGATGCAAAGAGACTGTTTCCCATCATATCATCCTTGCCGAGTTTGGGGCTCGCCCTTTCAGATTAGAGGTCATCTTTGGTCTCATCTCACTCTTGCACCGCATCCAGGGACTTTCGGACTCCTCCACTGGCAAGGATAGATACATCTACCTTGCTTACTGTTCTTCTGAGGCCATTACTCTCTCCGACTATAGTGGTCGTGTTCGGTGTTGGTATGCCGAGACCTCTCGTCTTCTTGGATCTCTTCGGATCAACATGGACCGTCTCCCCCCTTTTAGGTACTCCATGGATGCTCCTGCTCACCTCCTTCCGAGCACGCAGGATTTGCACAAAATTATCAGAGACGACATATACAGACTATTCACCCAGGTTACGTGGACCAACTCCCGAGAGGAGCTACGCCCGAAAATGGCCTTCTACGCCAATCACTTCCTGGAAGTCAGCAATGGACTCATCATTCGGCCCACCTATATCTCCCGTCATTGGATGCATGCTCTTCGCATATCTTTGGGCCAGTTCAGAGTCGGATCCCACAGGCTTCGGGTCGAGAATGATCACCATTTGGTTCGCTCTGAGAGGATCTGCCAGCTTTGCTCCCTCCAGGAGGTTGAGACAGAGGAACATTTCATCTTCCGATGCTCCATCTATTATGAGATCAGAGGGAGGTTTCATTGTCTCTTCCGTGAACATCCTACGTTCACGACCTTCTTCATAGGTATTATGATCAGAGGTGTCTTGCTCTCTATTTACAGGAAGCCATTAAGCTCCGTGACAGGGCCCTCCATCCTCCTTCCAGGGAGGCTACTACTCGACAGATCACATCTTTCTTTGATTTTCCCGGGTGTGAGGGGCACTAAGCGGGGGCATGACCCTAGTGGAGATTTCTCTCAAAGCTAGATTTGTCGTCGATTAGAGGAGCTTTTCCCTCGACTCGAGATTTCCGGATTCGTGGCACCCAAGAGCCCTCTTTTAGATGACGGACCACCAGGGCCACCTGAGAGACTCGACATTCCACAGGAACATGGGCATCTCCAACAGCTTTCAAGACTGACACCAGAAACAACACATCACCAATTTCTTTTCAGGCTGACTTTGGCGCAATTCATGAGGGCTGAGGTTGGTGTTGAGGCCTTTCCCTCCACCTTCCTCTCATCCCTTGTGCTCTCTTCTTCTTCTTCTTTTTGTTGTTTTCGGAGACCCTCTTTTGGGTTTTCCTTGTTGTTTCTACTTTGCTTTGTATTGTATGCAGTCCCATTGACCTATCTTTGTGGTCACTCGTTGGACATTTAATATAATTATCTTATCTTATCTTATCTCCATTCGCTCTGATATACCTCTAGGACCCTTAGTACTCATAATATAAGAAAGATGCATGAGTCGTGCCCTAAATGGTTGTTGTGGGTGTATTCTTGATCAGGCAGTGCTCTAGGTGGCGTCCCACACTTGACAACATCGTTGTGTTAATGTCTTGCAGGCAAGGGCCTCTGCTGTTTATGCCGTTGTTGTGGCCGACGTGCTTGCTGCTGAGGATAACTTTGGTGGTCGGGAGGTAGAAAATACGGGCCTATATCCACCACAAGGGGGAGGTGGCGTACTGTCGACCTCTCACATGTAATTCCAAGCGGCGAGATCTCACCTTCTCCCAAGCTTGTTGTGTCTTCCCCTATTATGTTCAAAGATGGTGTAAGCCTTCTCCACGGCCTACTGCGGCTAGTGTCTCAGGAGTATGCATCCCGACATGGTGTTCCCATTTCACCTTGAAATTTGGGATTACCCATTTGAAAAATTTTCTTTTTTTTTAAAATAATGGGTCTTTTTCGTGTTTTTATTTCTAGAGATGTAGGCAGTATTACGTTAAGATATTCCCGAATCATATGAGCCAATTTCACAAACACCCAGATCTTTAAAACTCATTTTATCCCTCCGCCAAGTTTTGTCTGTGGGAAATTTTTATTTAATTATTTATTAAATAAATAAATCCCCGTTTGAAGTAAATTGTGCTCCGATTGAACCCTGTTGAAGTTTTGCATGCCAGTATTCGCACATCCTAATAGGATTCTCACCAGGAATGAATTGAGAGCATTATCTCAACTTAACTGCAACGCGTTTTGCTTTTATTTATTTATTTTGCGTTTTTCTCCGGTTTTCTCCACAGTTTCTCATGAAATTCCCCTAGGTCTGTTCCTTGTCCAATATAGTCTGTTTAATTTCCTGAAGCATCTGGAGATCATCTACGGCCTCAACACCAGAAGGAATCAGCCTCAGAATGCAAACTTCTGACCAAAAAGATGAAGTCATGCACAAAAAGCCTCTCTAGGCAAGTCGCACTTTTTGGAATGAATGAGTTTAAGCTGCAATGGGATTTTTGGTAGTGATAGGCGGGAATTTCTTACCTGCCTTGCAGGGTACTTTTTCCCATGAAGTCAAAGTCACTTAAGCTATGCGATGGGAAAATTAGAGGCTAGCAGTAGCGGTGAATTTCTTATCTTCAAAGCTTAGGGGGTAAAAATTCCCATTATAAAATAAAGAAAAATCACTTAAAGCACCGATGGGAATTTTCACGTGCTGATAGGCTAACTTTTCCCATCAAAGAGATTTATTCACCCATGCAAGTTGCACTTTATCAAAGGAGGCTAATTTTAATGCAAGTCATACTTTTTGGGAGATATTTTAAATTGATAATGGGAATTTTGGCGATGCATTTGCGTGCATACCTGGAATTTCGTACTGCCTTGTAGGGTAAAAATTCCCATTATGGAAGTCAAACAACTTAAGTGAAAGAAGGGATTTTTGGAGCTGCAATGTAGGGTAGAAAATCCCATCAAAGTTGACTTCTTATTTTTAGAAATCAGCCTTGCCAAAAAGTGCGACCCATTTAGGCATTAAATAATGCTTTTAATGGTATTTATTAATAGTTTCTCTGCCTAATTTTGGTGCCAAGAATGGGATGAAAGTCAATGCAAGAGGGTGAGCTGAAAATAGATCATGTATGCATGCTAAAAATAAATAAAATAAATTTATTTAAAGGCAGCCAGCAGCATGCATAATTGGGCACCCAATTTGGGTGAATAAACATGATTGTTTATTAATTAAATTGCCAGGAATAGGAAGGACAATTATTAAAAATAGAATGTTGAGGGTTATATAAGCATGGGCTGCCATAATGAAGAAGCAATTAATTATTTTTGCTAAGGATTGCAGCCCAGATGGCAGCTTTTGGCGCCAGGAAAGGAGGATTTGTGCATCGGAAGGTGTTTTTCATTGCGAAGGGAAACTTCAAGGTTTTCATACGAGGTGAAAGGGAGTTCAAATCAATGTAATTATTTACATATTAATATCTTCGAATGTGAAGAAATTGCTAGATCTCGCACAAATTGATCCAAATGTAAGGAATTCGGTAGGATTAAAAGAAAAAGAACACAGATAAAAAATTGCTCGTCAGTTAAAGATTGCTCCACCATGATGAAGCGTGATGAAAGGGAAGGATCACCAAAATCATGCATAGCTTCCAGGATTGGCTGATATCAATGACACGTGATTGACTAGGCCTACTTGAACCCATCTCCGAAATAATTGACAGATCCAGGGCCGAAAGACATCTCTCATGCGGGCAATAAAAAGCAGTGGAATTATTCAAGCATCAACATTCTTAGTCAGAATACAACTCGCAATTTGTTGCCCGAATTTGTTATGGAGTGTGCAAGGTCATATCATCCTCTTTGCAGAACAATCCGGATGTTGCGGGAAAGACAATAATCAGGATGGATGCACAGTTTATTAATTATTGTCTGAAGATTCTGACACGAATGGTGGTGATTGCAATTAGCATGCTGGATGCAGGCAATAGATGGGAGAAACACAAAGCAAATTGCGTGGGCATAATGAACAACAAATATATGAAGAAGCCCAAGTCCCCATCAAAGTTTCCGAGGACTCTTCTCGCGATCCAATTTGGTGCAGGAGGTGGATGATATTTCTAAGTTGCTTTGTAGGTTATGTGGAGAAGCCAATACTCACAACTTTCGCTCATGGATGTATGCTTTCGTAATGAGCTATTGAGATCAATAGAATTGATTCAATAATCAATTGGGCGAAGATCATCGGACAACATCGATGAGCAACTCGGAGTGTGAGCGGACGTCTGACTTCAAAATGACTTCATACCCAGTATATGCAGATTAGCCTTGTAGGGTATATTTTCCAAGCCGGATAGAGGCGTCTTTCGAAAGATCCATTTTTGAGTGCTTCCCATGGCTGATTCTTGAATGCCACAAAGATTACAAGGCGGTCATGATGGGTTCTTCTACAAATTCGTCTGCAATTAAATAGTGATCGAAGACCCGATAGGGTAAGCAAAGAAGCTTGGAAAGTCAGATCCCAACATGACCGTATTTTCATCCGGTTTGCAGATGTCACCTATCTCTTGGTAACCGGCTTTTTGGGAGAATCAAGTAAAGTCGCGAGGTATCCAAACGACAAGTGGGTCATCATGGAGTTGTGCGGGCACAACTCGTGGAGATGCATGACTTACAGCAATCAATGCGGCATAAGTCTACAAGGTTTTCTTTTCAATCACAAATGGGTTATTACATTAACTGCATAGCATTGTAAAGCTAGAGGAGTCGAAGCGGAGATTGTTTTTGAGTATGAGCACGAATTCTTCCCAAGACGATTGAACTTTGACCCATATGGGGTAGCAAAGAAGAAAATCTCCCAAGAAAACTCACATGTACGTTCGTTGGAGGACTTCGGATGAAGTGCGAGAAACAAGTATGAAGTCGAAAGAAAGACTTCACAGTTACCAAATTTGACAACAAGTGTCTGATTATGGTTTGGCACGGATACCTGCATATCTCGCAAATGATGGGCATGTGATACTTGACTTGTACCATTAGATGGGAGGAGATAGAGCTACTCTTCAAGAAAACATTGGTGGGTTAATTAGGCGATTGAGGAAAGATCTTCCGTAGTTCCTCGTTAACACTTCAAACCTCGGTTGGAGGACTTCTAGATGAAGTGCGGAAACGAGTATGAAGTCAAAAAGAAAGACTTCAACAGTTATCGGTATGCAACAAGTGTCTGATTATGGTTTGGCACGGATACCTGCAGATGATGGGCATGTGATACTTGACTCGAACCATCAGATGGGAGGAGATAGAGCTGCTCTTCAAGAAAACATTGGTGGTTGCCAAACGATTGAGGAAAGATCTTCCGCAGTTCTGGTTAACACTTTGAATTGGTTGTTGACAAAGGGGTATTGCTTGGATGAAGCTTTGATGAATCAAATTACAGGTAACTTTACGAAAGAGACTCTAGTAAAAGAAAGCACGAAGGTGAAAGTAGCAGAAGGTCGAAGAAGCTTAAAGTTCACAAGAAGTCTCACATGCATGAGAAGGCCAAATCTGCATGCTATATCGTGCTAGTTCCACCATAGTTACCAGGTTCGGCCGGATTTGTATGAAATCCGGTTCGAACCGTATTTTTTGAAGTAACCGAATAAATCCGGTTCGGTTCGGCCAATTTTTTGCACAAAAAAATTCCTTTTTTGGCATTTCTTTCCTTTTTTGGATTTTCGGTGAAGAAATCACAAGGACAAAAAAATTTGCCATTTTTGGAAAGGGTCCGGGAAGATGTAGCAGCAAAAACTTGCATGTGCCATAACTTTCATCAGGGCTCCATTTCGGTGTCATCTTCTCTAAAAGTGTATATTTTCTCGAGCTCTACGCATTGATGGCAATATTTTTCTTATTTTCATAAAATCCATTTTTGCACCTTTTTGGACCAAGCAACTTCTTGCAATCTTTTGAAAGAATCATTATGATGATGATGATTATGGTAGATGGATGCTTTTTTGTATGATTTGTCTATATATAATGATATAAGTATACAATAATATAAGTATATATATTCCGAACCGGATTTTTCCGTATTTTTTCGAGAACTCCGAATTTTCAGATTTTTTTGCCCTTCCGAATTTAATCGGATTTCCGAACCTGGTAACTATGGTTCCACTTCTCCAACATCAACTCATAAGCACTTGGCATCACCTAACCCCAAAGAGATCTTGTTGTTCCCCCATTGAATCCAACGTCATTTGTATTTTCTCCTCAACCACTCAGATCTTCACCTCTCCATGTGGAGAAGTTGAAAGCACAGATGGCGGAGTTTGAAAAAGCATTGTCTTTGGACAATTTTTGGGTGGCATCCACACACGGTGGCAAATTTAGATAATATTCAAAATCAGAGCATGAGATGGTGGTGCACTCGGTGACTCCTCATTCCTCAAGAAGCAAATTTTAATCATGGTTGGCTTTCTTTTGAGACAATTCCCTTCCAAAGAAGAGATCTACCGAGGAACACGACTTTCAAGGGCTCTCCTGAGTTGGGGCCGAAGAGATAGAAGACCTAAAGTTGCCAAAATAACTTCTAGGTTGATTATTGAGGAATCAGGACAAAAGTTCGTTGAGTTATCAGTTCCAGCAGAAGGAAAGCACAAGGGAGAGCTCACGGTGCTGATATAACAATGACTAAAGTGCCAATAGGTCAAGCTACCACCGAAGGATTAAAGCAGGATACATAGACACTAATGAACGCTTTATTCCTTAAGCTTGATAAAGAGAAGGCTGAAAGAGCCAAGCTTCAAAAATAGGTGTCCCAGCTATGTGAGATCATTGCTAAGGTCGCCAAACCTTCCTCTCAGCCCATTCTAACACATGAGCAGGTGAGTAATCATCTGATGCAGGAGGTAGAAGATGTAGGGGACCAAGTCAAAGCTATTGCTCTGTGGAAAGAACAAATCATTCACCAAGCTTCAGAGCAATTCGAACGAATACCAACCTAATTAGAGAACGCATGCACAGGGTAGTATCTCAGCTAAAGGAACTGATGACACAGATAGAAGATGATAACATAGTTCTTTGAAAGTCATTTGGATACTTTAGCTAAGATACATTCATTGCGAAAACGCGTCTTGTAATGGCGAGCAAATTGTACTTGGTGTATTGATGGATAAGGGGAAGCCGTTAGAAATTTCAGTTTCCTTAGTGTAGAGATCCTCAAGCTCATGCTAAAAAGGATGCAATTCTTTGGAGAGTAAGATGGGGAAGTGCAAGAGAGCATCCTAGATGAATTACCCGCTTCCCATGAGGAATTTATTCTGTCAGTACGGAAAGAAGTTGATGAAGCTACCATGCCTTTCACGATGGATTCAACCTCGGGACTCATAAAGCTTCCTGAATGATGTTGAGGATATGGACTTGGTCTAGAGAAGGTGAAGGCTAACACTTCGCTGCTTTGTCTGAGGATTGCTGCGAGTTCGAATCGAGAGAGAGGCTATTAACAACAAGATGGGAAGACGTTGAATTACATGTTTGACAAGTATATTCAATATCGAAACAAAATGAAAGAGTAAGTGTTACACTTGATCGTCTTTCTTCTCTTATTTCTTATGTTCCCAGATGAAAATGTAAAATTAAAGTTATTGGTTTAAAAACCATTACTTTAAGTTATTTGGAAGGATTCTTTAAGATAGGTGACAGATGTGTACAATTTGCAAATAAAACTCCTGATGCATGTCACTAAGAGAGAATTCTAGGAAGATGATTGCGGATGTTCCCTTTACTACTTCTTCATGTTATAGTTCATTAGAGTTCTCATTTGTAATTTCCCTCTACACACTATAAGTAGAGGAAGAACCTACGGGTTAAAGGATCGGAATTTGTAATCAGCATTCTTGTGTTCAGGACTTTGAGCTGAAACCCCGATAGCTTTTTGCAAGAGGGAATAGAGAAGATATTTGACGAAGAATTTTGTGTCAACGGTGCTTTCATCTCTTATTTTTTAGATCTATGCATAAACTTTGTGTTGTCTTAGATCTAGATCTCAAACTTTCCTTGCTTCCCAGTGTTTTAAGATCTATTTGTTTCGTCTATGTGCATGTGATCAACTCATTGACTATTGGTTAGGTTGCACATTTCCTTTCCTTTCTTCTCACATTTAATTATTTTCCTTTCCGGCACATATATTACTTCTGACTACTTCTTTTGAAATTCTTTGCAACTAGCTATGGTTCATGAGCTACATAGTTAAAGTAATACCAACAAATAGATATTAGGAAAAACAATTGACAAAATCTTACATGGGAGCCTCATCGGTAAATGAGGAGATTTATCTCATGCTTCAATTAGGTTTTCAGGCTGCAGAAAAATCTAGCCAACATGAAGGCTCTCTTCGATCTCTAAATTGGGCCCTTAATGAATCGACGTACCTTGAACTGCTCATCGTGCATGTAATCCACATACTGTAATAGGTCAAGCCCCTCATACTTCGCCACTATCATATTCTCGCTGCCTCAAATAATGAAACTCCTTAATGCATTCTTGCACAAAGTGTCTAGATATATATCTGGCCCTGAATCTTTCCTTGAACATGGCCCACGAGATAGACTCGGAATTGACCAAGAGCTTTTGCTCCTTAGATCTCCACTATACTCAAACTCTATCTCTGAAGCAAATGAATATCAACACGCACCTTGGTTGTTTGGTCGAGCAAGGACATAGCTTGAGACCTCCAGCCAAGCTCACAAGCCATACCTCTTCTTTGAAAACCTGCGGTGTCCCTAGAATAGGATGGTGGGTGTAACATTAGGATCTCACGATGTGCTCTACATCTTGTCTATGGTGGTTTGTGGGTCTCAAAGCCAAAGTAGGCATTTGTGCGAGAGGACTCCTATATCTCTCCCTTTGACATGAGGATCCTTCTCTCTCCTCATGTGATGGTACTTGCTCTTATGAGGCATGATGTGAAACCTCTCCCGTGCTCTTTGGACGGGCTCCTGCTCTCTCTAAGTGCAGTAACCACCTCTTGTAATGCTTGTAATATCTGTGGGGATATGGATGCGGTGTCCCCTACGGTGGTGTGTTTGTCCCTGCTCTCCTTTGTTATTCCTCAAGAACTATTCCCGATCGAATAACTCGTCCCTCCTAGAACTCCTGCTCAATCCTACCACCACCTCATTCACCCCTAGCTCCCACTCCGAAAGTGGCCTCCACAACTCCTAGTCTCGACTCCGTGGATCCTCTCTTGACCTGGCTCTCAGTAACCCCGACCTATCCGCACGTCCTACACAGGAAAGGATGGAGTTAGAAAATCAGCCAACGGTTTACTAACAAGTTAAGATTACTAATTTTAACAATTAAAATTCAGCTATACTTTGTTTAATTGTGTCCCAGAGTCCAAAGTGTAGAAAACCTATGCTCGATACCAAGTGTCATGACCCAGAAAATTTCCAACCCAAAATCCAAGTAATTTTTTTTTAAATGTGTGTGTGTCATCAAGGTTTCCATGTGGTGAATGTGGGATTGAATCCGGATGATGGAATGTATTGTAAGGACTATACAATGATGAACCACTATGTGGCACTTCATTGGTTAATTTGGCTTATTTCAAACTCAATGGAACCAACCGACTCACCAATCACCTTGATCGGGGATTTCGCGGAGGGGACCAAGTCCAAAGCGACAAAACAATGGGGACCAAGTTCCCATATAATGATTGACTCTAGTTGACTTTAATAGAGTCATCTTACAAACATTTGTGGACTGGAAACTCCACCGTATAGGATGTGTTGAATGATGTCATTCCTAATAGACTTGTTGACATTGCTTTGGTTAACTTACATTGGACTGATTGTTGTGGGGTAACATCCACTAATGTGTGCGGTGGATGTAATGCCCACTTATAGGTTTCCTGTAAGAGGTGCGGGGTGAGATGGCAAGAAAAACTAGTCAATCAAAGGCCTTGACTTGGAATTCAAAAGAGCATTATCAATTTGGTCATGTTGTTGTGAAAGACTTTTCCTAACATGAGGGAATAAATGAGTAACAGGAGGGAATAGATGAGAGAGTTGGTTTTTACTCTCGAGGAGTTAGTTTTTCCTCCTCCCATTTCCCTGCAAAGTTGGCTATTATTCCTATTGTAAGATGGCCATTCAATTGCTTCTCGCCATAACAACTTAGTTTGATTAGAGGGTATTTGTGATGTCCCTTTGAGTGTGCTCTAACGGAAACAAAGGAAATAACACAAACCCTATGGATAGTAAACTAAAAGTATGATAGCCAACTCTTATAATTATGACAACAAGGTACAACAAGTAATTTTTATAATAAAGGTAAGGATAATGCAAAATCTCTAAAAATGTATCATTCACACCATCAAGCATGTAGGGCAACTTAGAAATATTTTAGAACAATTATTAATCGAGAAATAGAGGGTATACTATGATGTCCCTTTCTATGCTCTAATTAAAACAAAAGGAAACAACACAAACCCCAATGGATAGTAAACTAAAAGTATGATAGCCAACTTATAATTATGACAGGTACAACAATCTAATTTTTATAACATCAGTAAGGAAAATGCAATATCTCTTAAAAAATGCATCATTCACACCATCCAAAGCATGTAGGGCAACTTAGAAATATTTTAAAACAATTATTAACCAAGAAATAAGCCTTCAAACCCCAGCTGGAATTTATTTAATTAAATAAAATAACAGTAGTGAACACCCTTACAAAAGTGGCTGGTAATGAAAGATTCCAAGCCTAGAAATGAAGTCTAAATGTAGATTTCGGTTCTTTGAAAAATGAGAAACACAATGATGGTTGAATTGGATGTTTCCATGCCTAAAAACCCCCAAATGCCACCTTAGGGCAAGTCGCCACCCTAAGGGAAGGCTCAAAAATCTCAATAAAAACCTATCAGCCCTTCTTACTACCAAACCCTAGGTGAAAATCTGCAAAATCAATCTTCTTTGAAACTCCTTGGAAACCCCGGGATGGAAAATCCTCAATGGACTGAAGAGTTTTCGTCCTTGATCAAACAAGGAAGGTTTTTGTCTTCACATGTTGGCCACACAAGAGGGTTTTCATCCTCAAGTGGAGATAGTTGAGCAATTAGCCCAAAAACAATGCAAAGTTATCAATTGTCAAGATGAAGATCAAATGATCAAGTTATACCTTGATGTGGCGCGAAACCAATTAAAGTCTTCTTAATAGTTCCTTTTACCTTCTATTCTTCCATTATCTTTTCATCTTCCTAGCCGACTGACTATACTTCGGAAAAATGCTAAAAAAGAATGCAAGGCTCACGAAAAATAACCAAAAACATGACAATTACTCCCCTTGCTCATTTCCTTCTCACCCACTAGAAGTGGAATGGGCTCAAAGTCTTTAAATCGAGCTAGCTTAGAAAAGGGACAATATAGTCCTTCCCTCCAAAACTTGCTTGCCCTCAAGCATTCGAAAGCTTGGATGCTCCACTAATCTGCATCCTGTTCCTATCAAATGAAAGATAGATAAGATAATTATATTAATGTCCAACGAATGACCACAAAAGTAGGTCAATGGGACTGCACAGTACAATGCCAAAAGAGCCAATGAGGGAGACCCGAAAGGGTCATCCGAACAACAAGAAAAGAGAGAAGAGAAAGGAAAGAAGAAGGAGAAGCAAGGGCCACAATGGCTACAAGAGTGCAGATGGATGGAGCCGAAGAAGAGGGGGTGGAAAAGCCCCATCTCCGACACTGTCACCTAGCATTCGAGGCCGAGTGGAAGTAGCTGGTGATATGCCTGTGTCCTGTAGCTGAAACCGTGGAGAGTCTGGAATGTCAGTGTCTGGGAGAAGGATGAGCAAGACGAGCCCTCTCATATCCCCTAGTTGGCCGTGATCCATGGGGGCTCTAACCAAGTGTGATCATGAAAGCCTCTGGACACGGAGGTGGCATCCTAGGTCCAAATGTATCTAGTTTGAGAATCTATACTGGTGTCAAGGTGCCGCTTAGTGCCCCTCTTTGGTGTGAGCACTGTAAAGAAAGATGTGATCTGTCGAGTAACATCTTGTCTGGAAGGGGACTGAAGGGTCTCATTCCGAAGTCTGAGAGTCTCCTATAGGTAGAGAGCAAGACACCGTTGATCGCGATACCTGAAGAAAGACGCAAAAGATGGATGCTCTTGGAAAAGGCAATGGAATCTCCCTCTGATCCCATAGTAGATGGGGCACCTGAAATGAAGTGTTCCTCTGTTTCGACCTCCTAGAGAGAACAAAGTTGACAAATCCTCTCCGAGCAGTCCAACCGGTGGTCCTCCACACGAAGTCTATAAAAACCCACTTTGAACTAACCTTAGGGGTATGCGAGTTCCTGCGACCAGCGTTGGGAGATATATGTAGACCGGATAATAAGATCATCATTGACCTCGAAGAAA
The DNA here is from genome assembly GCA_018340775.1 of Taxus wallichiana var. yunnanensis. Taxonomy (NCBI): domain Eukaryota; kingdom Viridiplantae; phylum Streptophyta; class Pinopsida; order Cupressales; family Taxaceae; genus Taxus; species Taxus wallichiana. The sequence continues at coordinate 549,785,695 of CM031242.1, read as the reverse complement.
TGTGCAACATAAAAGCCATCTTAGGGCATAATCCACTTGGAGGGCTGATCCAGTGTCTTTGGATGAGGCTGTTTGTAAATGTCGTCTTTGATAATTTTTTGCAGACCCTGCTTACTTGGTAGGAGATGAGCAAGAACGTCCATGGAGTATCTGTATGGTGGGAGGCGGCCCCTCTGAATCCCAAAAGAGCAAAGAAGACATGAGACTCCGGCATACCAACAACGAGAATGAACACTGTGGTCAGAAAGAGCAATAGCCTTGGAGGAATGATAAGGCGAGGTAGAAAGAATCGAAAGTCCCTAGATGCGATGCAAAAGCGAAACAAGGCTAAATATGGTCTCTAGTCTAAAGGGCGAGCCCCGAACTCAGCCAAGAGGATATTGTGTGGAACTGTCTCTTTGCACTTGATGATGTGTCTGAGCATGAGGATCTGGACTCGCTCAACAGTGGCCCAATCAGAATCAAGCAGGGATGGCCCCCAAACCTCAAAGCCATAGAGAACTATGGGCCTCACAAGAGAATCTGAGAGAGACATCTTTGACAAGATGTCCTGGAAGTGGTGGCGGAAGCACTGTCTCTCCAAGATTGCCAAAGAGCCATACCCCTTGTTGACGTGGGGTTGAAGAGTGGCGAAGACTAAAACAGGGCCCGGTAAATAAAACTCCTAGGTAAGTGTAGGAGCTGGTGATCTCAATCTCCTCCCCTCTATAGAAGAAATGGAAGTCAGAAGTCTTCAGCCCATTGAAGATCATGACCTTGGTTTTACCAAGGTTAACTGTCAATTGTTTGTGGTTGCAAAAGATGTTATGTTTGTGGTCAGTAAAGAGGGCTAAGGCATCCAACTATCTCTGGAAGTCCCTCTGTGGAAGAGGCAAGGAGGAGGACTACATCCATGAAAAGGAGAATGTAGATCAGCACCTGGTGAAGAAGGCAACCATCCCCCTCCTAGATATGGTCCTTGAGAAATTCCTCCAATTCATCAATATAAATACCAAACAAGGTAGGCGAGAGGGGGCAACCTGTTTAACCTGATGGTGCTCTTGATAAAATCCGGAAAACTACGCCCCGAAAACCTACTTTGTATAGGTGTGCATAATGGCGGCGAAAGAGTTTCGAGAGATATTAATGCCTCTAAGTCTACGGAAAAGAGCTTCTCGTGGCATTGAGTCAAAGTCTTTCTAAAATCTACTGAAACAAGAAAAACCCTAGAGGAGCGGTGGCGAGCCTCCTCAATAATGTCTCGAAGGGTGAGGATATGGTCGATGTTACAGTAAGTAGGTCGGAACCCTACACCCCCTTGCTTTGTGATGGTACCGCTCGAGAAAGTCGAAAGTCACATGTGGAGGACCGTGTCATAATGCTTGGAGAACATGTGGCCCACCATGATCGTCTTGTAGTTGTTTGGGTCGGAAGTGGGACCCGACTTGTGGATGGGGTGAATGATATGGTGGGACCACGACTTCGGAAAACCTGTACAAACCACCTGATTGAAGAGGTCCACAAGATAGCTATTTAGAGTGTCCAAACCATGCTTGAAGAATTCACCTAGAAGTCATCCTCATTTGCAGCCTTCTGCTGTTATTCATTGCTCAAATGGCGTTCTTCACATTTGTGTAGGTAAAAACATGATAGGTAGAGGGAGGGGACACAACTTGGATCTGGGGGCTGGCCGGGATGTCGTAGAGGGTGGAAGTGTGAGTAAACATGGAGAATTGGGATGCAAGTCTTGGGGTAAAGAGGAATGACGGGGAAGAATGATACGTTAGAAATGTTCGGGAGTGTATAAGGAATGCATGGAGCTCAAAGCGACGACTTTAGATAAAGGTGCGCTTCTTGTGGTGAAGGAGAGACAACGATAATTTCGACTTGATAGATGGGAAGAAGGGAGAGCGTGTGAGAAAGCAAAGCGAAGCGACGGTGAAGGGCTTTGCAGTCTTCATCCTACCACTAGTTCATGGGGCAAGTCTCATATAAGGAGGGTGGGAGTGAAGTGGAGGAAAGAGCACAAGACAACGTTGTGAATGACGGAGGAAAGGGTATCAAACATCACATTAGAGGAGAGTGAGGCAAAATCGGGGTATAGGGGAAGAAGGCGGCGAAGGTTAAAGGAGAAGTCTCACAGATCACCCTCATCGAACTTCCCGGATGGTACGCGAAGGGGCGTGGGATGGGGTCGGGATTTGGGGGTAACTTGTAAGGAGAAGGAAAGGGTCACATGGTTAGCAAGGGGAATGGGGGAGACACACAAATGGTGAATATAGGGAATCAAATTGGAAGTAGTCATGATGTAGTCCACCACGCTAGCTCCCCCACCATGAGGTCTGCATGTGAAGAAGTGAGAGTCGGAAAAACACGGAATGCCATTCAGGATTAACAGATCATGAGATTCCCCATTTGTAGGAGGTGCCGGCCGTATGACATCAAAGGTCTTGCCATATCCTTTGAATCTTGTTGAAAGCCAACTAAATTAGGGTCCACCTCGGATGTACAGAAAGCATGTCATCAATCTTGTCGTGTAGGGGAACCTGGAGGTTTCTGGTACGTGCATTAAAGTCTCCCAAAACGATGACCTCCCCACTCGAATACTGAGAAATGCTTGTATAGAGGTCGAAGAAGGGGTCCCCGTCTGGGCCATTATGAATGGAAAAAGAAGAGGAGCGTTGGGGGAAATAACAGATTGCAATGAAGATATCTCTGAGGTGAGACGAGGTCCGCTTGATCCTAATCCAGAGAAAGCGGGAAAACTTGTCCTCTGTGCCACGAAAATCTGCTCATGATGTATCCCTAACCGAGTGACAGTAACCCCCCCAAATCCTTTGACCCGTCCCGAACTCCGAGTCTCTTGTTTGCAAACCGAGAGCCAATAGTATTCTCATGTCAAAAAATGCGAGGGCGATTAAGGCTTGACGTGAGAGGCTTAGTGACAAAGAGGAGGTTTGAAAAACCTAGAGCATCATATAGAATATCAAAGAAGACCAATTGGTCCATGTATCGGTTCTAGCATGTAATAGAGATGCCTTTGTTGCGACGCCTCTCCCAACAAGACCGTCATTTGGAACCAGACTTGGGGACCCAACCCGGAGGAGGAGAGTCTCGAATGACAGGCCTGAGGTTGCGAATTACTGCCCATTTCCCCGCTTTCCTGGCTGCCATAACAATTTCACGGGATTTCTTGAGTTCGGCCACCTGTTCTCTGGTGAGGTCTTCATCAAGGAAGACCTTATTGGGGAGAGAGAATAGCTTGCACTTGGCTGAGTGCCCTAAGCCTGTCATCCGCTGATTTGAAGCGGAGAAAAAGGGTGGAATCTGTCCGAGCCAAGCTCTATCATGTTGCACATCAGGCAGCCCCAAACTCCCCTGTGATAAAGTGTTGGCTAGATTTTCTGCATAGCTGAAAACCTAGGCAATCATGAGATAAATCTCCCTCATTTACCGGTGAGGCTCCGTGTAAGATTTGTCAATAAAATATGCTAGTATCTATTTAGGGGTTTTACTTTAACCATGCAGCTCATGAACCATAGTTGTATAGTTTTGCAGCAAGTAAGCAAGCTTGTTTAAAGAAAAGAAATATTTAAAGAAGAAGGGAGTAATAAACACATGAAAGAAATAATAAGGAAGATGTGCAATCCAATCAATAGATCACGAGTTGATTGCATGCACATAGACAAGACCAATAGATATTAACACTCAAAATTTTAAGCAAAAGCAACTTTCAAATCTAGATCTAAGATAACACAAAGTTTATAAATAGATCTAAGACAATAAGCTAGAAACAAAATGCACCGTGACACAAAGTTCTCCTAGGAAATCTGCTTCTTTCTATTCCTTTGTTTAAGCAAATATCGGGGGCTTCAACACAAATTACGAACACAAGAATGTTGCTTACAAATTCTGATCATTAACCCGAAGGTTCTTCCTCTACTTATAGCATGTAGAGGGGAAATTACAAATAGGAAGCCTTTAGTTGAACTGGCACATGTGGAAGTGGGAAAGGAAACAACTGGCAATCTCCCTCCTGGAATTCCTCTTTGCATGACATGCATGACTTGCAACTGAAGATAGAACCTTCTATTTTGCATGTCTGCCACCTATTTCCAAGTAGTTGACTTCTTCAAGTAATGGTTTTTAAACCAATCACTTAGGTTTTATAATTTAATTGATCGCTCAATTACTTTGTCGGAGGAAATAAGAGAAAGAAGAAGAAAGAGGAAAGCTACAGTCTTGTCTTTTTCATATTTTGCATGCAGCCAATTCTTTTGCCCTTGATTCTCACCAAACTGGAAGTAGTTGGATCTGGAAGTGGCTTGGATCTAGAAACGGCTAGATTTGGAAGCAAGTGACTGTGATTTGCTTGCGGGTATTGCCTTTGACTTGTCTTCCTTCTCATCCTTGAAGCTTTTGCAGTTCTTCTCTAGTACATGCATCAGTGCAATGCTTGCCGTAAATAACTCATCTTTTTATTTTTAATTGCATATGAGCAATTAAAAATTTTGAAAGCACTCGGGTGAATGCAATTTCAATGAAGGCTTTAATCGAAGATTGGGAACACATGCACAAGATCCTGGAAGGAATTCTCCATGCACCGAAATCTACATGAGGTGCGTCAAAAACAAGAGGATGAAGTTTTTCCTAAGCCTTTGCTGATCTATGGATCTGGGCTTATTGACTTCAGCAAATCTAGAAGCTATGCATGATTTTGAATCTGGATCTTTTCTTTTATCATGCTTAGCCATGGCGAGCAATATTTGTCTCAACAACTTTTTTCTTTTTATTTGGCCGGAATTCTTCACAACCGGTGCAGATCTGGAGATTTCTTCAGATTCAGAGGATATGTTCAATGTATTGGACATTGATTTAAGCTCCTTTTCTCTTATAAAAACACCTGTAATGAATTCCTGCAATTAATTCAGACAAAGATGGCAATCGGAACATGAACACTTGATTTTAATTATAAAAATCTGCATATATCAAGCTGCTGCCCCAAAATTTGATGTTTTGTTTGCATGCAAAGCAAGCATGAATTTTATCAACTTCACTTGAGCACCTGTACCACTATGCAGACAATTAATCAGACACAAATCAAGCTCCTTCAAACCTAGGCGCCAAACTTTGAAGCTTCTAGCAGTAAATACACCTTCTGAGCAAAATTCCTCTTCAAATGGGGCGCCAAAATTGCTTGGGCTGCACTTCCTTGCTAAAGAATTAATTAATTCATCCTTATGGCAGCTCATGCTTACATAACCCTCACCATTCTATAATTAATAATTGCATGTCATATTCTGGCAATTAATTAATTAATTATGATGTTTTCTATTCAACTTGGCGCTTATTTTGTGCATGCTCATGGCTGTTTATTAAATAAATTAAATTTATTTAATTTTAACTTTCTACTTCCAGTCCACATTGACTTCACAATGTGCTTTGACCTTATGCACCAAAAATAGGAATTAATTCCATCAATTAATACTTTAAAAAGTATTATCTCTCTTGATATGGGTCACACTTTTTTGCATGAAAGGGGTTGCATTAAATAAATTAAATTTATTTAATTTTAGAATTCTATTTCCAATCTTCTTTATCCTTTCATCATGCGTTGACTTTTCCTCATGCTTGGGCACCAAAATTGGGTGAATAAACATTAATAAATATTATTAAATGCATTCTTATTCACCCAAGGTGGGTCGCACTTTTTGGCAAGGGTGAATTCTATTTTTAAAAGTCAATTTCCAATGGGATTATTCACCCTGCACCGCAGCTCCAAAAATCCCATGATCCACTTAAGTTGTTTGACTTTCATAATGGGATTTTTTACCTGCAAGGCAGGTAAGAAATTCCCATCAATGCCTTAAGTGATTTTCTTTTATTTCACAATGGGAATTTTCACCTTGCAAGGCAGGTAAGAAATTCCCTTTCATATTTGCCTCTAATTTTCCTAGCATGACTTAAGTGAATTTTCTTTCATGGGAAAAAGAACCTGCGAGGCAGTAAAAATCCCACACTGCTGCTACGACCAAAAATCCCATTGCAGCTTAAATCCATCCATTCCCAAAAATGCGACTTGCCTGGGAGAGACTTTTTGTGCATGACTTCGCCTTTCTAGAGAGAACCAAACCTCCAAAGGAAAAATTCCTTCCGGAAAAACGTCCATAGATGATCTCCAAATACTTGAGCAAGAAAATGGACTAAACCGACAAAGGAATTGACCTATAGAAATTTCGAGAAAACAAAACGAAAACACCAAAAACGCAAAACGTTGCCAAAAGTCACGAGATAAAACCCAAGATTGATTCTTGGCGAAAACCCTATTGGTATATGGGATACGACATGTAAGACCACAAGAGGGTTAAACCAGAGCACAATTTATCTCAAACGGACTCAAAATAATTAAATAAAAATTTCCCATGAGTAAAACCAAAGTGGCAAAATATAACGATTTTGAGAAACCTGGGTGTTTGGCGAAATTGGCTTATATGAGTTTCTCGGGAATATCTTGACATAATACTGAGACATTTTCCGGCAATAAAAACACAAAACAACCCAATTATTTTAAAAGTTCGAAATTTTTACATGGGGTAGTCTCGGATTTTAGGTGAAATCTAGGGACACCATAAAGTCGATCACGCAATGGCCAAGGGGTCAGGAAGGAGGGAGTGTGGGCAGCCCTCACACCTTGAGGTTAAGCTCCCTAGCCCATCTAGTTCTCCTCAACCAGTTTAGCTTGCACAACTTCTTCCACCGCTGCCGGGGGTGTTCTTGTCTTTACCCTTCACAACTTGGACCCATGTGTCCACTTGTTTTTTGAGATTTTCATGCTTGATTTGAGATTTCCTCTTGTTTGTGTTTGAGGTCTGAGATTTCAGCCTGTAGTTGATCATTGGCTGCGGTAGGTTTGGTATGTGCGTTGGTGTTTGCAAGTTGTCTCCGCAAAGAAATGTTGTCCACCTCAACCTTCTCCATCCGTGACGTAAGCTCGAAAACCTCGGTCCGGAGAGCTCTGTTAGAAGACTCCAAGGTTTCCAATTTGTTAATCAGCTCTGCGATAATGCTGGCAAACCATCCTCCTGTTGTCCTTGTTCCCGTTTGCCGACGATATAGGAATTATCTGTGCTGCAGAGGTGGAGGGAGTTGTGGAGGGAGACATTGTGGAAGGAAAGGTGTGCGGGAAGACTGTTTGTAATGGTGTCAAGGAGAGAGGGCTGTTTGTAAAGAGCTCTTGCCAAAACATGCTCATATGCCCAAGGACCGTCATATCTTTGTAATAACCAAAACATCTAAATTCCATAGATGTCAAGTCGAACAACCTCTGCCAACAATTATCATGAAGTCTACTCCATCCATCACCCACATCTATATGCTCTCTCTCAATGAAGCCTTCCACCCAAAGCATGAGAACATCTTGCATATACTCCCTTAAGGCCGAAGGCTGCTCCAAGTGCAAACTACTGTGTCCCGTGAGGTACCCATTTGCTCTTCTCTTGTGATGAAGGATCTCATACACTTGCTTCATGACTATAGCCTTGAGCTCCAATGGGTCCCATAATGTTATCATGAGCTGATCCCTCGAAAGCATGGCACAACACAACTTGCATGTGAGCTGGAAACAAGTCATAACAACCACAAGTCTGTTGGAATTCCATCCAATTCAACACTAGTATGGCTGGGAAAATTGTTTTTTGGGTCCTATAATGTTTCCGTGGGCTGATCCCTCCAAAGCATGGCACAACACAGCTTGCATGTGAGCTAGAAACAAGTCATAACAGCTACAAGTCTCTTGGAATTCTATCCAATTCAGCACTAGGATGGCTGGGAAAATTGTCTTCAATAATGGAGCCCCTCCACTAACATTACCATGCAAGGAAACCTTCTTAAATTGCACAAGTGTACAACTGTTTATGACTAAAAATATTATGACCAACAATATAGAAATGATATAAATATGACAAACCCATGCAAGCTTCAGTAACGTGATTGATGTAGAAGCAATAGGTAGCCATACAAGGGTTGAAAACTCTCCATCTTCAGCTGCAAACCCATATGCTCCACCATTTGTTTGGGTGGGAAATAAACTCAGTTGCTCTTCCTTTTCTATTCCTGTACCTACACATGGAACAAACTTATTAAGAAAACAAAAGCTCTCAACATTATTTCTTCATGCCTCATAGATATGTGGACTAGCTTTCTTCCTTTGCTTGCATTCTCCTCAAAATTCCCCTTCATATGATGGACTCTCAAAGGTCCATTCATGTTGCCCCAAGCATGGCTGTAGCTGTACCATTGCAATTTCTCCTCAAAATTCCTCTTCATATGATGGACTCACAAAGGTCTATTCATGTTGCCCCAAACATGGATGTAGCTGTACCATTGCAATTTCTCGCTCAGAATCAGCTTTGTGGTGGCCGGAAACTCTCCTAAAAGAGTGGAAAACAATCCCTCATTGATGGTAGGCGGAAAATCCTTCCACCTTGTGATGGAAAACACTTTTGTGGCTGTCATAAAAGGGTCAAGGGGCTGGTTCTATGAAATGTCCCTCTTTCTCGAATAATAGCATCGAAGACCTTTGGCCCATTCTGTCTACCCGACGGCCAAAGGGTGTGTGCAAGGGTGACTTAAGTCGCAATAAATTTTTATAAGTGCCTAAAAGAAAATAAAAGAAAAATATTAAAGCACTTATAATTATTTATTTGGCTTAATGAAAGGATGCACTTATAAATTAAAGTTGTAATCTCTAGGAAAAGTGCATAGGGACAAATATGGGTCTAATTTTATTTTGTATCCTCCCTAGAAAGAATGGCGAATGGCCTAGGAGATGGATAATGGTTATTTAGAAATTAAAATAGGCCCATACTATTTTTGTATCTCCCCTAGGCAAAAATGCGACTAGGCCTAGGAGGGAAAACTTGCTTAGAAATAATAACTGGAGCTGATTGGATAGAGAAAGGGTGGCCTTTGGGTCATTTTTCATTTAAAAAGGGAGAGGTCGACTTAGAAAGGCATCTCATTCTCATTTTATAAAAATCTGAATTTTGTCTAAGCTTTGAGCTTTGCAAAAATACTCTAGAGGACGAAAACCCTCTTAGAGAAGGAGAGGGATTTCCACACAGGTAATCCGATTGAGCTTGCAAGTGAATTTCCAGTCAGTTCCAGCAGTAGATGTGAAGATTTTTGGAAGGTCTTGTATCCAGGTTTGAAGACAATATTATAATATTTCTCTCTCTTGGATCGACCCTTTCTGTGGATGGTTTGCAATGTTTAGAACACTTTTCAGGTCTGATTTATGTGATCATCTGCTCATCTGATTTTATGAATTAGAGCAGTATATTTTCAGTATTATTTGGGTGTCTATAAACGCTGTTTTCAGACCTGTACCTGGCAGCGAATCTGCAGACTTAAATTGATTTATTTCATCCCTGTTTAGTATCAGAAATTTGGGTTTTAATGTATATTTCAGCCTTATAAATGCATGGGATCAGATCTGTGTGGAGTTAGCTGAATGTGAATACTAATTTATGAAGGTATCTCATTTAACCCTAGTCGTAATGCATAGAAATAATTGTGGGCTGCATTATGTCTTTTTGTTGTCAATTCTGTTTTGGGTGTTGGAATTGATTGAAAATCCAACCTGGGGTTATAGTGTCCCAATTGGGGACATTACATTCTAATGCAGACAGTAGCAAAAAGAATAGGATAACAACTGCCATACTTGCCATACTTCAAATTCTTCACAAAATTCAAAAAGTGATGAATCAACCATATAGGGATTGAAAATGCTTCAACAACATCAACAAAATGCAGATTTCTCCTATATACGGCTGAGACTACTTGTATGGCTGCAAATACAATTTTGGGAAAGCTGAAAACATGAATGACAACAGCTCTACAACCCGCAATAGTGAAGCCCATTTGAAGAAACACATCCTCCTCGCATTCTCCTTCACACCATGTGACTAAAAACTTTTGTATGATTGTGATACAAGTGTAGCCATACTTCAAATTCTTCACAAAATTCAGAAATGACAGTGATATAGGGGTTGGAATCAACCATATGGGGACTGAAAATGCTTCAACAACATCAACAAACTGAAGATTACTCCTATGTATGGCTGAGACTACTTGTATGGCTGCAAGTACAATGTTGGGCAAGCTGAAAATATGAATGACAACAGCTCTACAACCCGGAATAGTGAAGCCCATTTGAAGAAACACATCCTCCTTGAGTTCTCCTTCACACCATGTGACTAAAAACATTTTTATGACTGTCATACAAGTGTAAAAGGGCTGGTACTGTTGGTACAACATCTGTCATACTTGACTTCCTCGACTGAAAATTCTTCAACAGCTATAGGTTGAAAACTAGTTACTTCAATGACTGAAACCACATGCACAACAATCAAATTCTGCTTGTAGCTAGATCTCCAATCAGCCCTTGAGGAATGACAACCAATGTTCAATTCCATGGCATGTTGGACACCACCATGTTGAGTTCTATTATTGAACCCCAAACTATGTTGCGTGGGAAACATTTGATAATCAACATAAATACCATATGGCATCTCACTGCCCCAACCATAGTGACTTCCTCCATAGCCTTGTCTACGAGTGTATGCTTTGTTTCCATAGACTTCCCTATGAATTGTGAGCAATGATTCTCCACTGCTTTGTTAGAATGCATAGCATACTTTATAGGACTGCTCAAGAACCTCTTTTCTAACCAAAAACATGAGATAAAGAATTCATTAGAAATAGTAATATTGAACTCTTCAAAGCCCATATCCTTCTTGTATCTCAAAAGATCACCCAGTTCCCAAACTTTCATGTACAAACAATTTAGAACTTGTATGAAAGGACCTATGTGCTCTTTGCTACTCCATGTGTCCTTCACTTTCTTCCCCTCTTGTGATTGCTTCTCATGATGACCACACATTTGCATATGGCTATCCTTTTCATCATGTTGCCCATGATGACAACAAATATGGAATGAATCAACAATTTTGAAACACTCGCATACCTTTGGCTGTCCTTAATTTGTTCACCTTCCCTTGTCGGATGAAGGTTTGCTGAGATATCTTCAACACTTCCAACCTTGTGACTAAATTTTTTGAGTTAGGATCAACATTCTCCTTCACCTTTGACTCTTCATATTCAATAAGTGAAGCTCTTTCTGCCTTGACTTCACCCATACTTTGTTGACACATGTATGGAGCATCTTCATAGTTCTTGCTAGAGTCATGAACACCATTAACCCGCTTCTTATATGTTGCTGTTCTAGAAATTCCAGCCAACTGAAAATCAACATTAGCAACCGGTAAAGCTCTTTTCTCATATACATGCCCCTCAACATGGTCTTCTTGGGACTCCCCCTCAAAACCCTCTTGAGGTGTTGATGTATCTGCTACCTTTGCTGGTTCTTTTTCTTCTTTCAAGAGAAACTCTCTTGGGTTTGGCTCCTTGGCATATTCTTGAGGTCTAGGGTTTAACCCTTAGCATCTTCATCCATGCATCGGCTGTCCCCTTGTTGGAACCATCAAATGTGGAGAGTGTCACTTTCCCCAAGGCATGTTGAGATCCTTCATGTGGCGCTTGAGGTCATTCGTTGGACATTAATATAATTATCTTATCTTATCTAGGCTCAAGCCTTGACCTACCCTTTCTTACTCCTATGAATTCCAAGCGAAATGGCATCACAAATCTCCTTTGAAGAGCCCTATACTCCTCATAGCTGGCCACAATATTGTGACCCACTGAATGCCGTGCTTCAACCTCTAGAATGACTTCTTTCTTTGATAAGAACCTAAGTCCCAAGAGGAGCTACACCCAAAAATGGCCTTCTACACCAATCACTTCCTGGAAGTCAGCAATGGACTCATCATTCGGCCCACCTATATCTCCCGCCATTGGATGCATGCTCTTCGCATATCTTTGGGTCGGATTAAGAGTCGGATCCCACGAATGTGCTTCGAGTGAGTGATCACCATTTGGTTCGCTTTTGAGAGGATCTCGCCATCTTTGCTCCTCCGTGAGGTCAGACAGAGGAACATTTCATCTTCCGATGCTCCATCTATTATGAGATCAGAGGGAGGTTTCATTGTCTCTTCCGTGAACATCCTACGTTCATGACCTTCTTTAGGTATTATGATCAGAGGTGTCTCACTCTCTATTTACAGAAGCCTTAAGCTCGCGTGACAGGGGGCCCTCCATCCTCCTTCTTCTGGTGGAGGCTACTACTCGATAGATCACATCTTTCTTTGATTTTCTCCCAGGTGTGAGGGGCACTAAGCGGGGGCATGACCCTTGTGGAGATCTCCTGGCTAGATCTCACAGATTAGAGGAGCTTCTTCCCTGACTAGAGATTTACTTCTGGATTCGTGCACAACCCAGAGCCCCCTGTTTTGACAACAGCACTACTAGGTCCACCCAAAGAGCTCGACATTCCACGGAACATGGGCGTCTCTTCAATGCTTCCATCATTCACACCATCAAGCATGTAAGAACACATCACCAATTTCTTTTCAGGACCTTGGGCAATTGAGGGTTGGTGTCGAGGCCTTTCCCTCCACCTTCCTTTCACCCCTTGTGCTCTCTTCTTATTCTTCTTCTTCTTCTTCTTCTTCTTCTTTTGTTGTTTTCGAGACCCTCTTGGGTTTTCCCTGTTGTTTCTGCTTTGCTTTGTATTGTCTGAGTCCCATTGACCTATCTTTGTGGTCACTTGTTGGACATTTAATATAATTATCTTATCTTATCTTATCTTTGTTCTTGACTTGCATGAATAACCTCGGTTGGGAAGATCTATGGTCTAATACCACTACAATGTCCCTTTCCGGGTCTAATTGAAACAAAGGGAAATAACACAAACCCCAATAGATAGTAAACTGAAAATTATGACAGCGAACTTAAAATTATAACAAGGTACAATAGTATGATTTTTATAACAACAGTAAGGAAAATGCAATATATCTTCAAAAATGCATCATTCACACCATCCAAAGCATGTAGGGAAACTTAGAAATATTTTAGAACAATTATTAATCAAGAAATAAGCTTTCTAACCCCAGCTGAAATTTATTTAATTAAATAAAATAACAATAGTGAACACCCTTACAAAAGTGACTGAAATGAAGGATTCCAAGCCCAAAAATGAAGTCCAAATGTAGATTCTGGCTGCTAAAAATATGAGAAACACAATGATGGTTGAGTTGGATGTTTCCGTGCCTTAGAAACCCCAAATGCCACCTTAGGGCAAGTCGCCACCCTAGGAGAAGGCCTAAAAATCTGTGTAGAACCAAACATTAGCTGAAAATTTGCAAAATCAATCTTCTTTGAACTTTGAAGCTCCTTAGAAACCCCGGGATGGAGAATCCTCAATGGATTGAAGAGTTTTCGTTCTTCAATCAAACAAGGTTTTCGTCTTCACTTGTTGGCCACACAAGAGGGTTTTCGTCCTCAAGTGGAGATAGTTGAGCAATCAACCCAAAAACCATGCAAAGTTATCAATAGTCAAGATGATGATCAAATGAGCCAAAACCAATTAAATTTTTCTTAAGAAGATGTCCGCAAAACCAATTAATAGTTCCTTTTTCCTTCTATTCTTCCATTGGCTTTTCATCTTCCCCAGCGACCTGACTATACTTAGGAAAACTACTAAAAAAGAATGCAATGCTCACGAAAATAACTGAAAAACATGACAATTACTCCCCTTGCTCATTTCCTTCTTGCCCACGGGAAGTGGAATGGGCTCAAAGTCTTCAAATCGAACTAGCTTGGAAAAGGGGACATTAGAGTGTCTCAATGTGCTTTTCTAAGAAGATTTTTGGATGAAGAGGTCTATATGGTATTGCTTGAAGGTTTTTAGGTACATGATAGAGATTATCGAGATTGTAGATTGATTGAGTCTCTGCATGGACTTAAGTAGGCTCGATAAGCCTGGTACGCTCTATTCAATAAACATCTCCAAGATTTTGATTTCAAAACTTTGGATATTGAGCTGAATTTCTTAGCCAATGATGATTCATCTCCAGCCAATGATTCACTCAATGAACACTTGGTGGACAACCTACTATATTTTATATCCACACGACAATATTTTTATTTTGCTGTCAGCTGTCTGTTTTTCTCTGTCTATGCTAAAGCTCATACATTGGACAATAGTAAAACATCAGAGGCCTGCAACTTTCAGTGTCATATATAAGTAGTTTGTAGATTTAATGACCAAACGTCGTGGTTTTTTTGTATTTGTAAAATTTGCGATAAACAATTGTCTCTGAGTTAGTCATTAAGGGTGAGTATTTTATTAGTTAATACTTAACGAACTATTAGTTATCTACAAACTAATGTTCATTTGTAACCTCTTAAACTATATTGTAATTACTTCTAGCATAATAAAATGACAAACACACAAACTCCAAATTGTGCATTCCTATTTCTCTTTTCTTCTTTTTTATTCACATCTTCTAACAATATCTCCATCATACAAGTATCACTTATAAAGAAGAATATTTCAAGTGGTGCTCCATCACCCGTGATAGAATCATGCATGGGCTAAATGCGATACTCAAATGTGCATTGGCATGTCACTTTCAATTCGTCCCTGTTGAAACCATCCCAAAGAATAAGGATGAGGATGCGCTTCTCTAAGAAGGCCTAAAACCTTCACATAATCATTTACAATGGTATTCTTCTCAGCTTCCAGATCAATGACAACATGAAGAGGTTGTCTCTTGACCCAACACTTAGTGCGAAAAAGACACTCTCGCTCGTCAAGATCAATGGTTGTTTTGGCGTTGATGCTCAAGCAAGTTGGAACATCAAGATTGGTGTGAAATGTCCCCATTTTTGAAGACCCTTAGCCTATCTTTCCCCGTGGGCTTTGGGATGTTGCAAGGGGAAAATTATATTAAATAATTAAATATTATTGCCCAGAGAGTGATTTTTATCATTTGACATTATAAAACAATAATTATTTAATTCTGTAATTTATTTAATCTAATTCCCACAATGCAAAATTAAAAGGGGAATTAATTAAATAACTTTTGGGTGGCTTTTAATATTAAAATCACCCTTAGAAAGGGGACACCACACCTAGGGAGGATAAACTATTTTTATTTAATGATTTCCCTCTCCTAGGGATTTCGAATTTTGTGTCTCCTTGTTTATAAAAGGAGAGCTAGGATCATTTTGAGACTTATGTTGTGATGAGATTAAATTGATACACCATGTTTAGAGTTGGGATGCATGCCCATTAATGTTTTCCTTCCTCTCTCTTGCGTGGGAGTTTACTAAGTTGGTTATGATATTGAATTGAAGTATTTTCATGAGATTTGCAAATCTACTTGTTGGTGATTCCCTTTCTAGCTTTGGCGACTTGTCTAGAGTATTGGCACATTTTATTGAGAGGGGTTTTATGGTGCTTTATGATCTGCTGGTTATTATTGCATTAATTAGAGCCATAACGACTTGCATAAATGGTTGTTTGGGCATGTTTGGGTGTCTTTGAGGTAGATATATAATCTGATCTATGTTGGCATAATTTTCCAAGTGTAGGACTGTTATTTGGAGGGTTTTTGAAGCATAGAAAGAGCTGATAATAATTTATGCCATTCACTCTAACCCTAGCGACTGGTTTGTGGATTTTGGGGCTGTTTTGGAGGGTTTTTCGGTGGTCTAAAAATTCAGATTAATATCTCTTTTGAAAGCTCTTGAATTATAGATTAATTTGCACTTTATTTCATGGCAAAAGACAAAGTATTGAGCAAGTTATGAATTTTCAAAGTTTCAGCTGTCTGTGAGCAATATTTAATTATTATGTGCCAGGGTTTCATCTACACAGTTTCAGATTTCGTGGGTTGATTTGCATGCCTTCTACTTATCCAAAAATTGTGTTCTATAGCTTGTTGGAAAGCTAAAAATATGAAGAATCTATTGGCATTGGTTTGATAGCAAAATATTGGATTGCAATATTTAATTATTATGTGCCACGGTTTCATCTACACAATTTCGTTTTCATGGGTTGATTTGCATGTCTTCTACTTATCCAAAAATTTTGTTCTATAGCTTGTTGGAAATCAAAAAATATGAAGAATCTGTTGGCATTGGTTTGATAGCAAAATATTGGATGGTGAAGGAGTTATTAATTTTTGAAGTTTTCAACAGTCTAGTGCATTTATTAATTAATTACTGCTGTAATTAATTTCAGATTTGAAGAGATTAATTTCCTAATTGGTTCTCCCATCTAATCCACCACCTTGGCTCACTCCAACCCCATTTGGGTTGTATTGAAGCTAACATTGGATTATTTGAGGTCGAACTAGGAGGGTTTAGTCCTTCTAGAGTCGATTCAATAAATTAAATTGCATATTTGGATAATATCCCAAAAGGGGATATTACACAAATTTTACTCATTCTCAAATGTAAGTGTATTTATTAAATACAACGACAAAATTAGACCACTTATCGACCGAGAGGCCGCCTCATAGTCTCTCACTCAACTATTAGATTCACACAAATGAAGCACAAGTTTAGATATCTCAAGGCCTCAAAGGTGATGTTTGTATTTATTGAATACTGACAACTTATTGACCTAGAGATCGCCTCATAGTCTCTCACTATGCACTATTAGACTCACACCAATGAAGCACAAGTTTAGATATCTCAAGGCTCGCAAAGGTGATATTTTAAACATTTGTGAATGAAATAATAGTGTAGTATGAATCCAATTATTGAAGATAATCATTTAGTGCCTCAAAATACTTTTTCACTAGAACACCAAGATGACAAGATTGGCTTTCACCTTGAATAGAGTGTAGCATTGGAACGACCACCTCATAGTTTCTCACTCTGCACTATTAGATTCACACCAATGAATCACAAGTTTAGACATCTTAAGGCCTGCAAAGGTGATATTTCAAACATTTGTGAATGAAATGATAATGTAGTATGAATCCAATTGTTTAAGATAATCATCTAGTGCCTCAATATTCTTTTTCACCAAAACACCAAGATGACAAGATTGACATGCTCCTTGAATGGAGTGTAGTGTTGGAATGAGGAGTCAGCGGTAGTTGACAATGTTAAAGGACCCAGCAGGAGCATTATGTCTTGAAAGTATGAAATGATGATGTAGTATGAATCCAATTGTTGAAGATAATCATCTAGTGCCTCAATATACTATTTCACCAAAACACCAAGATGACCAGATTGACATGCTCCTTGAATCGAGTGTAGTGTTGGAATGAGGAGTCAGTGGTAGTTGACAATATTAAAGGACCCGGTAGGAGCATTATGTCCCAAAAGTACGAATAGATTATTTCCTTTGTTATTTTAAAGTGATTTGTCTAAGCTTTTGAACATCTACCATAGCAGTCTTCTTCACATCCTTGGATATTTTGCCCTTCAATTGTTCTTATGGGTAAGCAAAGACAAATCTGGGTTGTATGCCTTATTTTTCATTTTGGAATCAAGAAGACACTCATAAATAGGACGAGGGAAAGTTCATGGATAATCAATCAAGTAGGATATGTAGTGTGTACTATAAGATAAAGATAGAGTGTTTTTATACCCATGATTTCTGGCGAGCCAAAGAGTGCAGCGGGGGATACTTATTGATTAACTAGTAGACATAGGTAACTTTCATAGAAGTCATTGTTGAATATACAATGAAAATGTAACCAAATGTGAAGACATCGTTAAACATGCAATGAAACCGGAGATATATAACCATAGTTCTTCTGTTTGTCATGAACAAGATAAAATATGCACAAATACAATGCTATAAAAGAGTAATATTTTATATCCCTATGAGCATAGTCCAAAGGTGAACTATGTCATGTGAGGATATAATCAAAGGACAGGAAACTGAACAATTCCCATCGCTTTCAAACCCAATGAGTACGAGCGGATTACAATTATAGAATCCTGGATCAATTACAAAACAACTCGATTTCTTACCCCTATTGAGTTCCAAGAGGATTGGTTTACCTAACTGATTTTGATCTGGAAAATAATGTGGCATGAGGCCCCTAGTTATCAAAGATTTGTTCAATTGGTTTCTTGAGTAACATGTCCTTTCAATGTCACGGTTGTGTCTTGTAGTGCATGTTGATGTGCATTGGACTGCAAAGTCACAACATCGTTCATAATTAACAAATAGAGTTGTCCTTAATTCACATTGGACTGCAAAGTCACAACACCATTCATAATTAACAAATAGAGTCGTCCTTAATTAATGGTGGTGCGGTGTGAATTGCTAATAGAGGTCACACTGGTCTGAAAATCCAACCTGAATGTCCTCAGATCAATATCAAATCATCTATAGACATGAGATGGAACCGACATCTCACTCCATGACCATGCCTAAGATTCAAACATCACTGTACACAATTATCACCTCAATGGAGTGGCATGTAACTCATGTGATGAGCTACCTCAGCAAGAGATGCATACGGAAAAAACTTTGTTTCTTACAAACAAAGGTATGATTGAAAGTGATATATTAATGCCTGTCAGGCACTTCTAATGCTGATGCTACTAGTAATGCTGGTCATAAAAGATCTTGCATCAAAGGAAGCCCAAAAAAATTAAGAGATAGATTTAAAGGATAAATGTACAGATCAGGTTGAAAGTCATAATTTAAATCAGCTCTTGTAGAATTATATGGATAAGATTGCAAGTTTGATATGGTGCTAAGCAGGTCCCATTGTGAAGGATTATAAGTCAATCCCATTCAATAGCGATGTAAGAAAAAAGGACACGGGATGCATTAAAAGTATTGAGAATTCTATAGAGTTTGATGATATTGTAGAAGACAAATTAGTTATTAGTAACAACAATTACAGGAATAATACTATGAACAACAAAATATTGTTAATGATATGAATGCTAGTAGTAGCGTTACACCTAGCAATGCTAATAGTGGCTAAAATGAAGTATCCCATTTAAAAATATAACAAACATGCATCTGAAAGATGCAAGTAACTAGATAGTTTGATAGAGCTCAATACTATAGAGGTCTTCTCTCTTTCTCATTTTGCCAAATTACATACTAGTCAAAGGCAATTATTCTTAACATAGAGGGCACTACCAAGTATCCATTAGATATTGATGTTGAGGAGATTAAACCGTAGTTATAGGGAGATGTGTTTCCTACCCCTAAGATGCGTCACAAAGATTGAAACGCGTCTCCATTATGGGAGATGGATACAAAAACGTCTCTTGTGCCCTGAGACACCCTTGGAGACTGTAATGTCTTATGACCCATCTCCTCTTGCTTACATCACGTCTCCCAAAAAATAGGTGAGAGATTGAACAAAAACTCCAAAACCTGTCTCATTTAACTCTGAAATGCATTTTGTCATTTCGCTTTGCTATTTTGATTGTCATTTCTGCCATTTTTCCTGTTTTAATTGCATAGTTTGATAGGGCTCAGGCTCAGGCTGTTGCATTACGGTTTGTGTGTGGATGACTATTATGCACTGCACACCATGAGATGATTGTTGGGCAAGATTTGGTTGTAAGCATGATTTATATTAGTGAACAGTAAATGACGTATTAGTCTATTTGCCCCATAGTATGCATTCTAGTTGCCCAGCTGTCTGAATCAATAATTTATTACTATTAGTATTAGAATATCATCTGCACTGACAATTTCCTATACTTGTGAGAAGCAAACAAGTTTCTTTCATAGACTTGTTTTTCAAACTTCTCCAGGTTAGGGTCATAAATTTATAGACCTTGAGAGCACACATTTGCTCACACCACAAAGCTGCATCCTATAATTGGAAAACTTTTGTTCATCTCTTGAAGCCCAAAATACTTCTTAATACCAATGAGCCGTGTCTCAACCGCAACCACCACCTCTTTGCTGATGATGGGATCTATCCCTTTAGGCCTGGGGTTCCCCTCATCCTTAGTTCGGTCTTAAGAATTTTCAACCTCCACCAGTTGTTCTTCCTCAGGGTTTTGATGAGCTGTCAGATCAATCAGGAGGGCTTCTTGGCCATCAAGGCGAGCTTAGATTGCATCAAAAGCACTGACCACCCAAGCAAGTTCTGTCTTAGAGTTAGGTGTCTGTTGCAGAGGTGGCTCCTCTACTTCTGGAGTGGGACGTCTGTCCTGCTCACACCACAAAGCTGCATCCTCTAATTGGAAAACTTTTGTTCATCTCTTGAAGCCCAAAATACTTCTTAATACCAATGAGCTGTGCCTCAACCGCACACCACCACCTCTTTGCTATAATACTTAGGTGGTGGCAATTCTTTTATTTCACAGTTCTTTGATGAAAGGATCTATCCCTTTAGGCCCGGGGTTCCCCTCATCCTTTGCTCGGTCTTCAGCATTTTCAACCTCCACCAGTTGTTCTTCCTCAGGGTTTTGGCAAGCTGTCAGATCAATTATGAGGGCTTTTTCGGCATCAAGGCGAGTTTGGATTGCATCAAAAGCACTGAGCACCTAAGCAAGTGCTACCTTAGAGTTAGGTGTCTGTTGCAGAGGTGGCTCCTCTACTTCTGGAGTGGAGGTCTGTCATGCTTAGGCCCCTGGCCTTCCAACCCACACCATTTGCCTTGCAGAGGTGGCTCCTCTACTTCTGGAGTGGGATGTCTGTCATGCTTAGGCCCCTGGCCTTCCAACCCACACCATTTGCTGCTTTCTTGCTACCTCTACTGCATCCTCTACTGTTGTGTGTCCTTAGCATCTTGAAGAACACAAGGCTTGAGTTAGGCTAAGTGAAATTGTTAGAGTTCCCTAGGGCTAAACCTAGTGTTGCGTTACATCAGCACTAAGGGTGAACATGCTTCTTGTTTGTTCCAAAGATTGCCTTAATTTAATTCCAATAATGGAGGTTTTTTCAGAACTAATCCTTTTATCTCACATGTTTCTGGGGTTTATCTTTACCACTAGGTTTCCTACAGGATAAGCATGATATAACTCATCAAACCAGTAGTACTGCATAGCCCGTGCTACCTTTAGTTCCTTGAGAGCTCAAAGAATACATTTGTGTCTAGGTAAAGAGAGATCATTTAAGACATAAATTCCTCCTTAGAAGACATGGCAGATTGAGATAATGTTTCAATAAAGTTCAGATTGTCTAGATCGAGAGCCTCTTTCTCAACAACATCTAAATTCATTTAGCTCCTCTCCAAAACCAGACAACAAATTTAATTTGTTTGAGACTGAAAACAACTTATCCGGGCACTCTTAGGCATTGTATCTTTATCACAAAACTTAGAGCTTCTCTCCTAGAGAAGATGAATGAATACAATACATCCCCATATTTCAATGTTATCATTCTTATCATGGAACAAGATACAAGAACATATTCACTAGAACAAACAACAGAGAGGACTTGCAGGTGACTGAGCTCTCATAATTCTGTTTACAACCAGTAAGCCTTGTTATCTTGTACAACATACAGCAAGGGAGGGAGGAAATTAATCTGAGTTCCCCCTTAGTGTTATTTCCATAACAGAATTTTGTTCTAAGAACAAAAGAATAACATTAATCACTCTGTGCCTCAAGATGCATTTACTAAATTATTAAGGCATTAACTCCTGAACAGAAGATTGCTGTCATTGGGGAGGGAACTCAAGAGAGAGACAACTTCCATATATCCCTGGCATAGATAACCAACACTGTTTAGTATTAGGGCCCAGGGGCTATATTAACCTTTTAGTGCATGCATAAATATCAAGACTCCACAAATTCCCTTATCCAACAGGTCCTTACCTATGTTTATTTTGATTAGAAGACAACAAATGAAAAGACTTAATCTCATGCCAATACAAATTTGCATTAGAAGGATGGCAACCAATTGTCAGTACAAATATGGAATGCTCATCAGGCCCTAGCTCTTTGCCGTCTACAGGTACAGCTGCTGCAGTTGAAACCAGGAGTATCACAACTCCTAGCATCATTACAGGGTTGTTTTATTCGACGGTTCTATTTCATCATGAATCATTGAGCGCCAAAAATCTATCACTAGGATGATCGATATTGTAACCTTCAAATCGATTACCCGGGTCACAGACCCTGAACATTGCTAAGTACTAATAAGATATGGGGTGTACCAAATGGGTTTTGCCAACTGAAAGCAATTTGATAACATTGCAATTTCCTAACCAGGGTGCATAAAATAGGAGCTCTACATCATCGAATCATCATACCAATTCATAAGATATATGTTATTGTCAGAGACGTTATGAGCCTATAAATTTACAGTAATACATAGCTAGAGTATAAAGCTTGAATTTCTTATGATCGAGCAATCTAAATTCATTACAGAATCAGCAAGTAAAGAAGTGCCAGATCATTACGATGTTGCAATCTTTCCCTTAGATATTAGAAATCGTGTCACTCAACTTGCAGAGCTTTAAGAGATAAACACAAATGGAATAAACCCATAGTTACCTAACACTCCGGGATGGCGGGACATTGGGGGTTTCCGGGACAACAATTTTTATTTAAATTTTTCGGACGGCAGTGGGACCGCAAGGGGACGGCTAATAAAAAATATATAAATTGATATATATATATATATATATATATATATATTATTACAAATATAACATGAATAATTCAATAAACTAAGACTTAAAACTGAAAGTTTGAAGATTGAAATTTGAAACTGTTGATCCAATTTTCATCACATAAGCCAAGGCCCAAAATGCTATAGTTAATATTCAATTTTTTATTTAATTTTTTCGACGAAAATTATCTAGACTGCAAGGAAACGCTAATAAAAATATATAAAATTTATATATATTACAAATATAACATGAATAATTCAATAAACTAAGACTTAAAACTGAAAGTTTGAAGATTGAAACCATTAATCCAATTATTCATCACATAAGCCAAGGCCCAAAATGCTATATTTAATATTCAATGTTCATATTTCAATGTTTCATATTGAGTCATTGACATTATCATAGAAATTAGAACCAAGAATCCGAGATACATTGATACTTCATACTAATATTCAACATTCATATTTCAATGTTTCATATTGAGTCATTGACATTATCATAGAAATTAGAACCGAGAATCCGAGATACATTGATACTTCATACTAGATAGAGATACAATGATACATCAACAATATCAATATGACAATGAAAAACAAGTCTTCATTAATCAACATGAGAAGAGTACAACTACATATGTTATTAAATATTATGTCATAGACTCATAACTCATAAGTACATAACCAAAATGGCAGCTCAATAATCACTATCGAGTCCTTTGAGGGAACACTCGCGAACCGCTTCTTCACTAGAAGTATCTGTATCAACATCATCTACATCTATAAAGGGGATATCAACCAATCCTCGCTGCTCTTGATCTTCGTCAAATCTACCTCAAATCCTCGGGATCTACATCCCACCATAATGTTGGGCTCTCCTTGTTACGCAAATGTCTTGTGATCCATGAGGCGCAAGGCCCTATATACAACAATAAGTGTCTCCGCTCTCTTAGAGGTAAGTTTGTTCCTCTTAAGAGATTGGATCCACCCACATGTTGACCAATTCCTCTCGAAGCAAAGGAACAAGAAACCTTTAATAGAAAGAAGGCAATAACAAGTACACATACAAATCCATGAGGTCCATACAATTGCCACCATCTAGACTTTCTTGTGCCAAAAACCACTGCCCTCCATCGATCGTCTTTTTAAGCAGCCTTCCAAATAAGCAAATTACAGCCAATCACTTATGACTATCACTTTCAGATCTTACGCATTATACTTTTTTAAGGGCTTTGAAGAAACCCTCCTCACCTCCCCATCATTTACATAAACAACCTCGATTTATTCATGATACCAATTTGGATTTAGTGCAAATATGCAAACCATGTGTAAAGGGGTGTTCAACTTCTCCCATCCCACGCTTAATGTTGGGTTGAATATGACAATGTTAAAAATCTAAGATGGGGATCCTCTTGCCCAAATAAATAACCTTCATTTGGCCAATCATACTATCAATACGTTCATATATCTCACCAAGGTTAGGGCTCTCGAAATCCTCATATTTTGTCACACATTTTATTATCATATTAAATATTATGATATATCTCACATTTTTGTCCAAAATGTCTCTTTCACCGCCACTTCTTTCTCCTTCTTCCCCTCGCTTTGTCTTGGACCCACCCCACCTAAACCGCTCCGATGTCATGACCATACATTGCAAGGACTCTTGCAACTCAACCATCCTATCCAACAAAATAAAGTAAGATGCAAAACGTGTGTCCACTTGCTTGAGGACATTCCTCGAAAAGCTGCGAAAGAGTGCCAATGAGCACATTTGATGCATGTGCATCACTTATGCTCATTCAAGAAGGTCCAAATTGTGTCTTGTAGAGTTGGAGGAGCTTAGTCAAGTCCACAATAAGCCTTTCTAGGCACTTGAAGCCTGTTCTTAGGAGCTTAGTATGTTGTGAGGATTTTCTTTTGAGACATTAAATTTGAATTTGAATGTTGTTATGTAAATTCATAAGAATAACATATATTCAAATATGGATTATGATGAGTTGTCATAGATTTCTAGATAGGTTACAACGTAGATCAAGAAGTTTTGAGTTATCTTAAGCCAACGATGAAGTCAAATGAGTTGTTATATAATAACAACCAAGTTGGCAAAAACAATCTCCTACGTTCAGATAGATGGTTGAGAGAAAATCTCAACAAATGTGTGACTTTCTATATTGGTTAAAGAATGAAAACGGATTGGATTATCAACATCTCACTCAAGGAGGTCGAATCGAGAGCATAAAGAATAGAGAAAGTAATTTGTAGGTTTGATTCTAGTTGAAATAGAGATGTATGACAAGTTATCATTCATGTGAGCAATGAATGAATACGAAGAAAGGAGAATTTTGAGTTCCTCTTATCTTCCAAGCTCCTTTGTATGTAATTGATAATCTTCATGTTTTTGAGTATGTTTTCAATGAGAAAATGATTGTTCTTATGAGTTTCTATATATCTTTTCTATGAACAATGACCATACCACCTTTTATGGTATAAAGCTTATTGTTGAAAAAGCTAGACACATTTTTGGCACATATATTCAAAAGAGGAAAGTTGTATTATATTCATGGAGTTAGGTGAAAGAATTTCATGATTAGTAAAAATATTGCGGGATAAAGAAGCCTAATAAGGCCTAATTGGGACAAGAACAAAAGTGAACTGGGCATGTTTTAGAAAGAGTCTTTCTAGATGCTTCTACGATCCGTTAGACCTTCAAAAAAGGTATCTTGAAAATATTATGTTTCAGTCTAAAACCTCTGT
Source organism: Taxus wallichiana var. yunnanensis (assembly GCA_018340775.1). Taxonomy (NCBI): domain Eukaryota; kingdom Viridiplantae; phylum Streptophyta; class Pinopsida; order Cupressales; family Taxaceae; genus Taxus; species Taxus wallichiana. The sequence goes on along the minus strand of CM031242.1, from coordinate 549,760,431 downwards.
ATTACAGTGGTTATGTGCGGATTCCTTTATTAAAGGTGGCTACAAGGGAAAACAGAGAAAAGTAGAGAATTGTGATCAAGAACTCTTTTCAAAGATTGAATCTTCGTTTGTTACTCATCCAAGTGGATTGTAAATGTGTGCAGATCACAAGATAGAAGGAAAAACCTGCATTTAGATAGTATAAGGAATTTGATACATATTTAGGTTTCATTTATATGAATGCAACCTTAAGAACAAGAGGATTAAAGTATACACCTAGTGAGATCAAATTGCATACTTGTGGTCTCAGTGAATATAGGCATCAACATCTCTAGCATTTGCCACATTTCGACCCATCAATTTTTCCAATGTCTTTCAGTGCATTGTTCATGGCATGCACACTTGGGGCTCAAAATATATGTTGTTAGGGAGCCTCAATGAGATTAATTCTTGCTTTGCACACGTAAGCTACATCTGTGATCACTTGCACAATGTTGGTGGGGCCAACCTCTTCAATAAGCATTCGCCACCACTTTGCTCTCGCAAAATGGTGAATTGGAACTCTCCATCCGTCTTTCTGAACAATCAACCGCCCTAAAAATGTCCCTCTCTCGCATGAAACAATGATATTTATGTGTGGGTGGTGTTAGGTGTCTCACTGGTGAATTGTGTGAGAGACCCACATGGACCTCATTTCTTCCATCAATAAGTTAACCTTGGAATAGTTCATATCCAAGATCAGTAGTCCTCGATTTCATGTCTTTTGGGGGCACATAACTTACATTTGCTTTGGCTACCTTAGCCATAGCCTCCTTGTAATAAGGAGAGTGAGCAACATGAAATGAGATACCAATGGCATACAAGAATTTTCCATGACATCATCACCTCTTCCCTAGCCTTTTTATCATGTGTCCACAATTGAATTGGAGGCCACAACCTTCCTTTTCCCCTACTACCAAAAGCATCCACTTTAGTCACCTCATAAACTCACTGGAGCATTTGAAACAACCATTAGAAGTTCTTTGAGGGTGGTTTCGTGTCTCACGTAAATCCGTGAGAGACCCACGTGGAATTCATTTCCTCCATCAATAAGTTAACCTTGGAATAGTTCATAGCCAAGATTGTGGTCCTCAATTTCATGTTTCTGGGGGGCACATAACTTACACTGCTTTGGCTACCTTAGCCACAACCTCCTTGTAATAAGGAGAGTGAGCAACATGAAATGTGATACCAAAGTGGCATAAAAGAATTTTCCAACATCATCAGCGTCTTCCCTAGTGTTTGTATCATGTGTGTCCACAATTGTACTGGAGGTCACGACCTTCCTTTTTCCCCTACTACCAAAAGCATCCACTTCAAATACCTTATAAGTTGCTTTGGAGTATTTGAGAAACCACCATTAGAAGTTCTTTGAGAGTGAGAACTAGAACTATGGGAATCTTTTTGTCGTATCTCCATTATACAACCTCACTATTTTTGCCCTCTTCAAGTAATAAGTTGATTGTCAACATAGGCCTAAACCTTTTCCTTCCGAGATGTGCAACGAGTGTGCATTCAACCTAGTAATGCTGCCCGACCAAGTCAATGAGCATATTTTGCACTTCCATGTTTTACTACCCATAAAATGTTTGATCCAAGATGAAATATCCCCTAAATGGGACTTTAATGGATTCTAGGTAATTCCACACTCATGCTCAAATTAATAAAAGATACACAAACTTTAGTACAAGAGATCGTAACTTTCGGTGTTGAAAAGTGACTCAAAATATCATGAGAACCAACTCAGCTAGCAACTAATTTGATGATTTCTTATTCCAAAGTAGTAAGCATACAATAACAAGCCCTATGAATGAATCCCAAACTGATGTAGATTTTTCCTAATAATGGCGGCTAAGTCTCATGATGGAAACTCAAATAAAACAATACCCAGCCGTATCTATCCTTGCCATATCAACTCAGAATTTATTATAGAGAACAAATCTGAATTGTGAGTACATATATAAACTGTAACAGCACCCAAAAATCTGCAGACTTAAAGCATTGAAAAAGGTACCTTAGGCAGCGCCAAAAATACGGAATGTAGGTGATTTAAATTTCTGAGGTACTGCTGAACAGAGGACAGTAGCATGCAGCCTCAAATATTACATCTGCAATACTAGTCAGCCTCCTGTATGTTGCTCCACATACAGAAAATGTCATGACACAGCTGCAATAATTCTTCAGTCCTTTATAGCCCAAACGCTCAATATCAACAACTGGAAAATACTGAAATTCCCTTGTAAGCACAATAAGATTCCCTGTGTGAAAATCTCTCTTTTTCTCAGAGGGTTTTCGTCCTCTAGAGTTTTTCAATAAGCACAAAGCTTAGACAAAAATCAGAGTTTGATAAAATGAGTAAGTGATATCCCTCTTCAAGTCGACCTCTCCCTTATATAGGAGAAATGGCCCCAAAGTAACCTCCCCAATCACCAATCACAATCAGTGATTAAATCTAAACATAAGTCCCATTTTTAATGCCTAGGCTGGTCGCATTTTCCTCATAGGGAGGATAAAATTTAGAAATGGGCCATATACATCTAAAAGGGCCAATATTCATTCCCTAGGTAAGTCGCCATACTTCCTAGGAATGATACAAACATAGCATTAGACCCCTTATGCATTTTTCTAGATATTACAACTTAATTTATAAGTGCATACTTAATTTAAGCCAAATAAATTAATATAAGTGCTTTAATAATTTAATTTATTTTTTATAGGCACTTTATACTAATTTATTATGACTTAAGTTACCCTTATATTTTTCCTTTGGCCGTCGGGTCAACAAAATGGGCCAAAGGTCTTCGATTTGGAAAAGGGGACATTACACAATACCTTAACAATTCGAGCAAATTGTTTCAAAGGTTTTTTTGTCAAATGGTCCTCTAGCATACTTGCTCAACATTGTAAAGGGCCAACTAAATTTGTCAATACTCCCATTTAAACTCAAGTTAGGTGTTATTATTGTTATTTCTCCTTGCACACCCCACCCATCTCATTACTCATTGTTTGAACTCATTTTACTGTAAACAAGGCTGCGATAATTACAGAACAACGATATATCTATCCATTTTAAAATTTGCAACACACTTTGCTTTTGGGATTAAAAAAACAGCACCCTTGTTTACATTATTAACATTAACCATGCTTGCATTTAGAAATTAAAAACAACAATGCCCTCCCTTGTTTAACCCATTTTGTTGCTTGCATTTGGAAATAGAAAAAAACAGCAATGCATACACTTTGAAATTTAAAAAAACAGCTATGCCCTGCCCTGTTTAACCTATTTTGTTGCTTGCATTTGGAAATAGAAAATAACAAAAAAAAAAAGCAATGAATGCACTTAGAAATTAAAAAACAACAATGCCCTCCCTTGTTTATCCCACTTTGAACTTTGCATTTAGAAATTATAAAATAAAACAAGCAAAGGATCATTATACATACCTATTTTGTTGCTTGTGTTTGGAAATAGAAAATTACAAAAAAAAGTAATTAATGCACTTAGAAATTAAAAAAAAACAGCAATGCACTCCCTTGTTTACCCCACTTCTTTGAACTTTGCATTTGGAAATTAAAAAAAAAAACAGACAAAGGATCATTAAACATACCTCTTGTTCATTGCTCTTGCTCTAACTCCTTGTTCCTTCTCTTGCTCTTTCTCTTTCTCTTTCTCCTTGCACTTGCTTTTTGCTTTTTGCTTTGTGTGATTACAATGAGTGTGGGTTGTGCTTTTATAAGTTTTTGGGAGCCTTTTAGGGTTAGGGTTGAGTAATTAGCTTTTAGGATAAATAGAAGAATAAGTTTATAACTTAGTAAAAGAGTTTTTAAATTTTTTTGATGTTTGAATATTGCTGAGCCGTAGGGGATACCGGGATGTCTCTCGAACATCCCGGGGGCCACAATGTCCACAACGGCGTCCCCTATATTTTAAAAGCACTGGATGTCTCCATCCCCAAGTCCCGGATGTCCCGGACGACTTGGGGATGGGGGTGCACGTCCCCACGTAACACTGAATAAACTAGATCTATCATTTACTAAAGATGAAATTAACTGTCCTACAGCTGAATGTTGATGCAACAGTCCTTGTACAGATGCTAGTTCATAGTGAAATCAAGCACAAAGCCTAACTTTGCTTGCAACAAAAATCACAACTCATATTATGACAGGACACCTGAAACCTTACAGTTTCACTTAGTAACATTTAAGTATTCTTTTAGAAAGCCTGTAACAAGTTGCATGATGGCAACGATCTACTAAGACAATTTGTATTACAGAATACCAAAACAGAGTGCAGATTTAAACATTTCATGGTACTGCAATATATCAATACATCTGTATCTAATCTCTTCAGATGGCCATAAAAGAGTGCAGTCCCGATAATCACATTGTTCACTTGTGATTAAACACACTACCAGCTCATCATTTCTCAAGAGAATAAATCTAGAGAGAGCAACAGTTTTACTGAAAACAATGCAATATCAATACAATTCACATGAGCCTCTGGCACAATATCCAAGACATAACATGCTTTGAGCTAAAATAGAGTACAAGGCAGTTCTCACTGTTGTCCATTATCTACAGAATAAAGCAACAAGGAGATGCAACAAACAATCTCAGTCCAACCAGGGACTGCATTACAACACCTTGCCATTGCCAATAAAGCCAAAATATCATCTGCGTTGACATGATAAGAGGAAAACTGAAACCAAAACCTGCACATTAAGCATCCAACGGATTTCATGATCTGAACAGGCTTCTGAGAACTCAACAGAGATGGGTAATCTAAGCCCTCCATAGGGGCCCTAACGACCCTCTACCATCAGTCTATTCGAAGAGGAGTCTCCAGGTAGAGCAGGAGGCTCAGTGAGGCAGAAAGGAAGGAGAGAGTCCAAAATTCCATTTCCACTTGCCAAAAAAAGAAGCCATTAGACTGAAGACAAAAGTCACGATTCAAGAAAAATACTTAAAATAATAGTCTACATAATTCACAGTATTAACCATAGGATTTAATCTTCTACAATTCACGTCCAAGCTATAACACATGTTTATGGAGTATAGGGTTTCCACATGGCAATTTTTGTCCAGAGAATCATCCATGCAAAAGCCAAGCATGTTATTCCACACCCACTAGGGCAACATAAATGCAAACCACAGATCTCAGGAAGGCCATCTTAAGGGCACACAAGTTCCATAATCCAGATCTCATTAGTTCTGTCATCCGAGAGCATTGAATCATATTCTCAGTCCTTGTTGCAACATGCCAAACGTAGGCTATAACCATCTCAATACACAGAGATCTATCCACCAAATGAAGTAACCTTGGGCATCTAGGAAACAAGCAGTATACAGAGAGTAGGAAGAAGGAAAGGAAGAGTGGGTATAACCCTCAGGGTTGTTTTACCACCATGTGGAGAACAGCCTAATCTAGCCCTAGGTTATGCTTGTTCGTTTAATCTGTGAACTCTCCTTCCTAGCCTCTGCTGCCTCCACGTGCCGTTAATATCTTCATTCCTCATGCCTATAGGGCATCCCATACTTATACCCAATCTTACGTTGAGTGTCATGCTACGAATCAGCATGCAAATCTAGAGAGCGGGAACAAGGGAAGGAAGAGTGGGTAAGAAAGAAGAGTGGCTATTACCCTCAGGGTTATTTTACCACCATCTGGAGAATAGCCTACCCTAGCCCTAGGTTATGCTTATTCATTTAATCTGCAAGTAGCTCTCCTTCCTAGCCGCTGCTGCCTCCAATTGCTGTTAGTATCTTCATTCCTCATGCCTGTAGGTCATCCCATACTTATACCCAATCTTACCTTGAGTGTCATGCTACAAATCAGCATGCAAATCCAAACCGAAATCAATGTTTGCAGGTTTCGTAGCAAGGGATTCACCATAGTTACTGTCCAAGGTCTGATTCCTCTCCAAAACTCATGATATTCTACTTTCACCTTTATGCCCATCCCCTTGTGGTCATTTCTGCTATGATTCTTCTAAAAGGTCAAAACCCCGATCACTTTCTTCAATAAATGTTGTTGTTACGTGGTTGCAATATCACTTTATTCTCATTTCACAATGTGCTCACTGGTCAAAGACAAAACTTAGGCTTAAGCCTAAGGTTTTTAATTTAAACCTTTTATTTTAGTCAAATGCCTTATATAAAGTGACCATGGACTAAGGTCCATAACATGCTAACCATTTACTTTTTAAAGTTGCATTGCACCATGCTAAGCATCAAAGGGCTGCCACAAGACCCAAGTGCCTCTTGTAGAACCATGAGAAACCAACAATACAAGCCTAAGGTTTAGATAGAACCAATGATGGGCTTAAAAACCATCGTGAGCCCACAACAACATGGTGGCACACAAGACTAACTATTAAAATTTAAGGCTTATAGTTTATTATCAAGTCATTATTAGTTATGTATTAACTAACGATCGGTTGTAATTCATCTCAACCATTTCAGTAACTATCATTTTTCATAATAAATGACGGACACAATCTACGATGTGTGCATTCCAATTTCTCTTCATTCCTTCTTATAATTATATTAATGTCCAACAAGTGACCACAAAAGTAGGTCAATGGGACTATACAATACAATGCAAGAGGTGCCAACAGGAGACCCGAAGGGGTCATCCAAACAATAAAAGAAGAGAGAATAAGAGAGGAAAGAAGGAGAAGCAAATGCCACCGTGGCCAGAAGAGTGCAAATGGATGGAGCTGAAGAGGAGGGCGAGAGAATCCCGCCACTGACACTGTCACCTAGCATCCGAGGCCGACTGAAAGTAGCTGGCAATATGCCTGTGTCTAGTAGTTGAAGCCGTGGGAAGATTGGAATGTCGGTGTCCGGAAGAAGGGCGAACAAAACGAGCCCTCTGCATTCTCGTGGACGACGTGGCCTCTGAGAGAGGACCCCCAACCGAGTGCGATCACGAGTACCTCTGGCCTGGGAGGTAGCCCCACGGGTCCTGACAAATCTGGTCCGGGAATCTGGGCTGGTATCAAGGTGCCGCTTGGTGCCCCTCACCGAGGGAGCACCGTAAAGAAAGAAGTAATTTGTAGAGTAGCAACTTTGTCTGGGGAGAGAGACTGAAGGGTCTCATTCCGGAGCCTGAGAGCCTCTCAGTAGGTAGAGAGCAAGACACCGCTGATCACGGTACTTGAAGAAAGCTGCAAAAGACGGATGCTCCCGAATAAACAATGGAATCTCCCTCTGATCTCGTAGTAGATAGGACACCTGAAAATGAAGTGATCTTCCGTTTCGATCTCCTGGAGAGAACAGAGCTGGCAAATCCTCTCAGAGCGGTCCAATTGGTGATCCTCCACGCGAAGCCTATGAGAGCCCACTTTGAACTGGCCTAGGAAATGCGGAGTGCCTGTAACCAATGTCGGGATATACGCGGCCAACTGATAAGCCCGTCTGTGATCTCAAGAAAATGTGCAACATAGAAAGCCATCTTAGGACGAAGACCATCCGGAGGGCTGATCCAAGTATGTGGATGAACTGCCTGTAAATGTCTTCTCTGATAATTTTGTGTAGATCCTGCTTACTCGGAAGGAGGTGGGCAGTGCATCTAGGGAGTATCTGTAAGGTGGGAGACGGTCCATCTGAATCCCGAGAGAGCCGAGAAGACGTGAGACTCCGACATACCAAAGAAGGGAGCAACGCCGCTATGGTCAGAAAGAGCAATAGCCTCCAGAGGAACGGTAGGCGAGGTAGAGATACCTATCTCTGGCATACTTGCGAAGAGCCTGAAGCCCCCGGATGCGATGCAAAAGCAAAACTAGGCCAAATATAGTCTCCAATCTAAAGGGATGAGCTCGAACTCGGCCAAGATGATATTATGTGGAACTGTCTCTCTGCACCTGATGATGCGTCTGAGCATGAGGATCTGGACCCGCTCAACTGTAGCCCAATCGAGTCAAGCAAGGATGGTCCCCAAACCTCGGAACCATAAAGAACCGTGGGTCGCACAAGAGAATCCGAGAGAGACATCTTCGACAAGATGTCCTGGAAGTGGTGGCGGAAGCACTGTCTCTCCAAGATTGCCAAAGAGCCATAACCCTTGTTGATGCGGGGCTAAAGAGAAGGCCGAAGATTCAAGCGGGCCAAAATAAATTCCCATAAGTATAGGAGTTGGTGATCTCAATCTCCTCCCTCTCAGAAGAAATGGAAGTCCGAAGTCTTCAACCCATTGAAGATCATGACCTTGGTTTTACCAAGGTTAACTGTCAGCTGTCTATGGTCGCTAAAGAGGGCTAAGGCATCCAACTGTCTCTGCAGCCCCTCTCGCGGAAGAGGCAAGGAGGACTACGTCATCCGCAAAAAGGAGGATGTAGATCAATACCTAGTGAAGAAGACAACCATCCCTTCCTGGATATGGTCCCTGAGAAAGTCCTCCAACTCATCGATGTAGATACCAAACAAAGTAGGTGAGAGGGGGCAGCCCTGCTTAACCCCGATGGTACTCCTGATGAAATCGGAAAAATCGACAGTAGTGTGAAGGCGGCCCAGGACATCCTCGTACAAGCGCATAATGGCAGCAAGAAGGGTTTCGAAATACCGATGTCTCTGAGTCTACGAAAAGAGCTTCCCGTGGCACAGAATCAAAGGCTTTCCGAAAATCAACGAAGCAACAGAAGACCTTAGAGGATCGGTGACGAGCCTCCTCAATGATGGCTCGAAGAGTGAGGATGTGGTCGATGGTCTGGTAAGCAGGCCGAACCCCGCCTGCCCTTGGCTCTGCAATGGTGCTGCTCCAGGAACTCAGAAAGCCGCATGTGGAGGACCGTGGCATAGAGCTTGGAGAACGTGTGGCCAACCATGATTGTCCTGTAGTTATTCGGGTCGGAAGTGGGACCCAACTTGTGGATAGGGTGAATGATATGATGGGACCATGACTTCGAAAACCTATACAAACCACCTGATTAAAGAGATCCACAAGGTAGCTGTTTAGAGTGTCCAAACTGTGCTTGAAGAATTCCACCTGAAGCCCTCCTCATCAACTGCCCTGCTACTATTCATGGCTAAAATGGCTTTCTTCACATTCGTGTAAGTAAAGATATGGCAGGTAGGGGGAGGGGAAACCACCTGGATCTGGGGCTGGCCAGGAATATCATAAAGGGTGGAAGTATGAGTGAACATGGAGTTGGGGGTAAGTCCTGGGGTAAAGAGGAATGGCGGGGAAGAATGGTATGCCAGAAACGTTTAGGGGAGTGCATAAGGGAAGCACGGAGCTCAAATCGGCGGCGAGAGATAAAGGTGTGTTTCTTGTGGCAGAGGAGACGGCGGTAGTCAGACTTGAGAGACGGGAAGGAGGGGAGAGCGTGTGTGAAAGCAAAGCGAAGCTGCCGGTGAAGGGCTTTGCAGTCATCATCGTACCACTGGTTCATGGGGCAGGTCCTCATAAATGGAAGGGTGGGAGTGAAGTGGGGGAAGGAGCACAAAGCAGCATCTCGATGGCGGAGGAAAGGGTATCAAACATCACATACAAATGAATTCTGATCAAGAATCAAAGATCATGAGAATCCCCAACCGGTAGGTAAGGGCCGTGAGAGAGGGAGTCCTCGGGAATGGGGGAATAACTAGATCGAGAAGGAAAGGGTCGCATGGTCAGCATGAGGGGAACCTGGGGTTCTGATACATTAAAAAACAAGATGGCTCACCGAGAATCAAATCCCCGTTAGATAGTAGTCATGATGCCATTATAATCCACCACGCTGGCTCCACCACCATGAGGTCTGCAAGTGAAGAAGCGGGACTCAGGGAAGCACTGAATGCCATTAAGAATCAACAGATCATGAGATTCCCCCAACTGTAGGAGGTGTCGGCCGTATGACGTCAAGGGTCCTGCCACATCCTCGAATCCCACTGAAAACCAACTAGATCAGGGTCCATCTCAGACGTACAAAGTACGTCATCAGTCCTGTCATGAAGTGGAACCTGGAGGTTCCTGGTACGCGCATTAAAGTCCCCCAAGATGATGACCTCCCCGCTCACCGAGTATTGGGAAATGCCTGTATATAGGTCGAAGAAGGGGTCCTTGTCTGGGCCATTATGAATGGCAAAAGAAGAGGAAGCGGGGGGAAAATAACAGACTGCAATGAAAATATCTCTGAGGTGAGATGAGGTCCGTCTGATCTTGATCCAAAGAAAGCGGGCAAACTCGTCCTCTGCGACCACGGAAATCCTACTCCGGAGAGACTCCCTGACCAGGCAAGCAACTCCCCCAGAACCTCTAACCCCTCCAGAGCTCCGAGTTTCCTGTCTGCAAACCGAGAGCCAGTAGTAACCGCTGACGTCCGGAGAGAGGCGAACAGGGCTCGCATGAGTCTCAGTTACAAAGAGAAGGTCAGAAAGACCTAGAGCATCATATAGAGTAAGAAGACCAATAGGACCCGTTCCCGTTCCAACAAGTAATGGAGATGCCCTTGTTCCAACGCCGCTCCCAACGGGCCTGGCATCATTTGGGACCGGACCCGGGGACCCACCTTGGAGGAAAAGTATCTCGAATGACAGGCCTGAGATTGTGAATTACTGCCCACTTCCCTACCTTCCTAGCTGCCATCACTATTTCGCGATTTTTTTTGAGTTCCGCCACTTGTTCTCTGGTGAGGTCTTCGTCGAGGAAGACCTTATTGGGGAGAGAGAATAACTTGCATTTAGCTCTGAGTGCCCTAAGCCTGTCATCCACAAATTTGAAGCGGAGAAAGAGGGTGGAATCCAGTCCGAACCAAGCTCTATCGAGCCTCACATCAGGCAGCCCCAAACTTCCTGTGATAAAGTCTGTGGCGATGGCCAAGGGGTCTGAGGAGGGAGGAGGTGTGGGCAGCCCTCTCACCTTGAGGTTGAGTTCCCTAGCATGTCTGGTCCTCTCCTCCACTAATTTAGCTTGTACTACTTCTTCCACCACTGCTAGGGGTATTTTTGTCCTTCCCCTTCACTACCTGGACCCAGGTGTCCGCTTGTTTCTTGAGATTTTCCTGCTGAGTTGAAATTTCCTCCTGCTTGTGTTTTAAGTCTGAGATTTCCGCTTGTAGTTGATCGTTGGCAGTTGTAGGATTGGTGTGTGTGTTGGCATCTGCAAGTTGTCTTCGCAAAGATATGTTATCTGCCTCAACCTTCTCCATCCGAGACGTGAGTTCGAAAACTTCAGTCCGGAGAGCTCGGTTAGAAGACTCCAGTGTTTCCAATCTGCTAATTAGTTCTGTAATAATGCTTGGGGAGACTCCCCTCCTGTTGTCTGTGTTCCGTTTTGCCAGCGATAGGGGTGACCTGCTTTGCAGAAGTGGAAGGGGAAAATGTGGAGGGAGACATGGTGGAAGGAGGAAGACCTTGTGGGTAGACTGTCTGAATTGGCGTCAGGATGAGAGGAGACTTGCCCAAAACACCCAATCGATCAGTCTGGTTATACACTTGTGTAGGCATAAGAGGTAGTTAGTAGGGCGGGAGGCAAATGATGAGCCACGGATCGTGACCATAACTAGCAGAGCTGTTCGTGGCTCACGAGAGCAACTAGACCAGCTTGAGCTTGTAGAGCAAAATCACGACCTCGCAGAAGGAAAACGAGTCACAATTTGTGGATTATTCAATTTGCATGAGCCACGATTTTTAGGTTCGAAAGCATGAAAAGAACCAGAGACGCACGAGCCATGGTTTTGAGGGTTCGAGCCAACCACGGAAAGAACCAGTGGACATGGGAAGCAATGAATACCAACAATCGCAGAAATGGGAATTCGTGGGCCCGAGGAGAGAGACGTGAGGCTATTACCGAGTTGCATGGGAGTTCGAGAGCCATTACTAGGAGCTCAAGACCAAGAATATTGTGGGTAGAGTTGACGAAAAGGCCATAGAAATGCAGATTCGTGATAGGGAGATAGGACGGAAGCATGACGCAGAGGATTCACGACTAAGGATGAAAACAAGGATCACAACAGATTCACGACCGAAGAGGAAATACAAACTTAGGGTTCACAACAGAGGAGAAACATGATTCACGCATGTGCAGGTAGAGCATATTCTTTTATAGCTCGTGCTATTAAAGCCCACAAGTGCTTAAACAATTGTGGGGACAACTCCACTTGGATGGTGTCTCATTATGCCTAAGGTGAATCTCTCGAAAAATATCTTTTGACAGCCTCAAAGTCGATGGCCATGCAGGCAAGGATTACTCCATAGGGATGAGGAATTTAATGGAGATGAAAACTTAAAAATAAGATTAGGGAGCTCTTCGTAGATGGTTGATATAAACTCCACAATCTGCAAATTAGGCCCTTCCTAGGGCAACGAGCTTTTACAACTCGTGCTATTAAAGCCCAAAGTGCTAAAAAAATTGTGGGACAACTCCACTTGGATGGTGTCTGCTATGCCAAGAATCTCTGAAAAATATCTTTTGACACTTCCGTAAGTAGATGGCCACACAGGGAAAGGATTACTCCACAGGGAATGAGGAACCTAATGGAGATGAAAACTTAAAAATAAGATTAGGAGCTGCTGTAAATGGCTGATACAAACGTTGCAATCTGCAAATCAGGCCCTTCCTAGGGCAACGATTTCCTTGGAGAAGTTAAACCCCTCAAAGGTGGGTTAAAAATTGTTAACACTTTTCATAATTTATACCAAAATTATTACAAACGCATACAACAAACACAATCAGCTCTTAGAAGGAATTGAGCTTACCCTTCAAATTTATACCAAAATTATTAGAAACACTTAACAAACACAATCAGCTATTAGAAATAAGATTTGAGCATACCTTCAAATCAGCTTGGGAGCTGTAGATGGCTGATATAAACGCTGCAATCTGCAAATTAGGCCCTTCCTAGGGCAACGACTTCCTTGGAGAAGTTAAACCCCTCAAAGGCGGGTTAAACCTTGCTAACACCCTTCAAATTTTATACCAAAATTATTAGGAAATCCTCAACAAACACAATCAGCTGTTAGAAATCAGAATTGAGCTTACCTTCAAATTAAAGGAGCTGCTGTTTAGATGGCTGATATAAACGCTTGCAATTTGCAAATTAGGCCCTTCTTAGGGCAAAGACTTTCAATAGGATAAATTGGAGAAGTTATACCCCTCAAAGGTGGGTTAAACCTTGCTAACACCCTTCAAATTTTATACTAAAATTATTAGGAAACCCTCAAATTTAAACACAATCAATCCTTAGAAATCAGAATTGAGCTTACCCTTCAAATTAGAAGGGAGCTGTTGTAGATCGCTGATATAAATCGTTACAATCTATAAATTAGTCCCTTCACTAGGGCAACGAAACTTCCTTGGAGAAGTTAAACCCCTCAAAAGGTGGGTTAAACCTTGCTTTATCACCCTTCAAATTTTATACCAAAATTATTAGGAAAACCCTCAACAAACATAATTAGCTGTTAGAAATCAGAATTGAGCTTACCCTTCAAATCTTATACCAAAATTATTAGGAAACCCTCAACAAACACAATTAGTTGGTAGAAATCAGAATTGAGCTTGAAAATAATCAATTTAATTTGTATTTTGTAATGTCCCTTTTAGGGGATAGCTCAGAAATGACCAAAAGCTGAGATGTAAACTTAAAAATCAGATTAGGGAGTTGCTGTAGATGGCTGATATAAACCTCTGCAATTTGCAAATTAGGCCCTTCCTAGGGCAGCGACTTCCTTGGAGAAGTAAACCCCTCAAAGGTGGGTTAAACCTTGCTAATACCCTTCAAATCTTATGCCAAAATTATTAGGAAACCCTCAGCAAACACAATCAGCTGTTAGAAATCAGAATTGAGCTTACCCTTCAAATTAGAATGGAGCTGTTGTAGATTTCATCACGCAATATAAATGTTGCAATCTGCAAATTAGGCCCTTCACTAGGGCAAAGACTTCCTTTGGAGAAGTTAAACCCTCAAAGGTGGGTTAAACCTTTAGCTAACAGTTCAAATTTTATACCAAAATTATTAGGAAATCCTCAAAACACATCAGCTGTTAGAATCATTAATTCAAGCTTACCCTTAAAATTTTATACCAAAATTATTAGGAAACCCTTAACAAACACAATCACGTGGCTAGAGATCAGAATTGAGCTTACCCTTTGTTAATCTTATTCCAAAATTATTAGGAAACCCTCAAAGAAACACAATTAGTTGGTAGAAATCATAATTGAGCTTAAAATAATCAATTTAATTTGTAAATTTGTAATGTCCCTTTTAGGGGACTCAGGAAATGACCAAAAGTTGAGATGTAAACTTAAAAATCAGATTAGGGAGTTTGTAGATGGTTGATATAAACCCTGCAATTTGCAAATTAGGCCCTTCCTAGGGCAGCGACTTCCTTGGAGAAGTAAACCCTCAAAGGTGGGTTAAACCTTGTTAACACCCTTCAAATCTTATGCCAAAATTATTAGAAACCCTCAACAAACACAATCAGTATAGAAATCAGGAAGTTGAGCTTACCCTTCAAATCTTATGCCAAAATTATTAGGAAACCCTCAACAAACACAATCAGTTGTTAGAAATCAGAATTGAGCTTGAAAATAATTAATTTTGGAACCCTCAACCAACAAACTTCAACAAGCTTGGAAAAATAGTAAAACACCTCCAAAATTCACGAAACTCAAGATCTTGGCTTTTAAAAATATGGAGAACAAGATAATAAATTCAGATTTGCCAAATTATCATCAACACATACCAAATAACACTCCCAAGTGGGTCGCTCCACTTCAAATAAATAGATTATTGATCCAAAGAGATAAATCATGCAAGGAAATGATAATTTATTGCTTTCCAAACCAGCTTGCATACATAAATCCTTATGGAAGGTTTTTGTCCTCCACAAGTCCTCAATCAAGGGTTTCCATCCTTGAGAAAAGGTCCTCAATCAAGGGGTTTCATCCTTGAGAAAGGTAGATAAGGTGCTTCACAAGCAAACCTTAACCAAGATATGAAAATTCACCAAAACATAATTCAATAATGGCCAAACAACCTCCTTATATAACCACAAGGAGTGTTTTACAATATAAAAATGATGGCCGACCCCTTAAGGTAAGTGCTTTTAAATATTTAATTGGTATTTGGAGCCTACATGCTCATAATACCTTTATTTCCTAACTACTTAAGTCCTTTTATTGGAGCACTAGGCTTCCCAATAGGATACATGATAATAAATAAAATAACTACCTAAACAACAATAAAATATAATCTAAGATCTTCCCCTTGCTTTCTTCCTTAGACCCACTGGAGAGAAGAATGGGTTAAGGTCTTCATAAATCAGCCTCAAAAAGGGACATGACATAAGAGAAATATTGTCTTGTCCCCAAGCAATTACAAGTCCCTAGATCCCAAATAAATCATACAGCACGGATCCTTTGATATACATGCACATGAAGAATTAAATAAAGAAAAAATGATGGCATGTGGATATGCAACCCTTCTTCGAGAAGTGCATAAATATTTAATTGGTATTTGGAGCCTACATGCTCAAAATAAAGTTTTCATTTCCTGGAATTGCTTTGTGGATTGATGATTAAGTCCCTTGAGCTTCAGGAATCCACCCTCCGCTGTCCCAAACATGATTTGATGTGATATATCATCAATAAATAACTTTGCTTGCATTTCAAAAATATAATCCCTCTTCCCTGGCCTTTCCATTACCTCACCTTAAGCCCTATATAAGAAGAATGGGTCACCTTAAACTTCACCTCATTTTGAAAAAGGAACCTGACATTTCTCATGAACTCCTAATCTTTCCTCACTTGTCCTAAAGACCCATGTAATCATCCCTAAATCTTGCCTAAAATCAAAAGGAACATGACATGCTCCTCCTTTGATATACCCGCACATGAAGCAAACATGCTAAAGTCCAAAAAAATTTTATCAAGTCATGAATATCTTGCTTTGTGTAAATGATGAAATTCACCTTCTTCTTTTGCTTGTGGATAAATGCCAAACTCATAAATACTATCCAAACATTGGTTGTTCCCAATTTCCCTCCTGCTGTCCCAAACACAATGTAACCATGTATTTTGTTCCCTAAAATCAGAAGGATAGTGGCTGGGATCCTTCTTATAATAGCTGAAAACACATCAACAATGATAGTAGATTGTAAACCCTTCAACCTCATGGTTGGATACTCCTCTTTAATTGTCAAAAGAATGGATAGGGAGCTAAAATTGTGGTGACAACGTATAAAACAAAATTGCAAACTAAGTTGTCATCATTAGAACTGAGTGATTACCTTTGCCTCCAAAATGCTTCCAAGCTGCCCCAAACTAATCTCTTCTAATTTGGTCAAATTAGAACTTATGAGTGCCCAAAAGTCATAACAAATGACATACCATAGCCTTGCGAATTTCGTCCCGCAAACAATAACCAAATATGTTGGAACATTGGCCTTAATTGTTCTCAATGAGTGAACCTTCTTACACACCATTTCAAATAAAAAGAATGTCTTCAAGCCTATCCCCATTGCTTTCCCAAGAAGATATCCACAACCCAACAAATGAGATTGGAAAAACACCTCATCTCGGTTGTAGCATTTCAAATTCAGAATTGTAGTGGCCAAAAAACATCTTGTGAGAGTTACCCTTACCTTGTCAATGTCACTAGAAGAAGAGCACCACTTCCTTGTGATCAAAATCCACTTGGTGGCTGCAAATAGAACGTGGAACCAACTGGAAATAATAGCCACAAGATCTAAAATAACTCCCATAATGATTTGGGGTTCATGATTCACATTCTCCAAACTCATCTCATTCATGTTAGAAAGATGACTTACACCCCAAAGCTTTTGGAATTCACTTTATAGTAATAATATTCTTACCAAGTGTGAGTAACCTTCGTTGTGGAGGATTTTTAATTGCAAGTGCCTTACTTGCTGCCCCAAAACAACTGTCCTATGTTGTTCCTTCTTGCAAACTCCTTCCATGATGTTACTAACAAACAAATTTTAACATACTCAATCAATTCATGATGATACTTTTTGTATGTCCCATTTATGTGAGAAAGCAAGCACCACAATGTGATTTCCAAGCATTTTCCATTGTACTCCCTTCATAAAACGCACAAAGGAAGATTTATTTGAATTCTGATTTATTTGTTTTGTCATAGAATTTCATTCTCTATCATGATAATTGAATGGTGCATAAATTTAATAAGCTCAATGTTATTTAGAATCATAAGTTTTCAATATAGCTTTGTTGTAATTTTTGTTCATGCAATAACAATATTATTCTTAATTTCGTCATGTTTTATTTCTCTAAGACTTGTAAATCTAAGACAATTGTTTTTTTTTTTTTTTAGAATATCTAGATTTACGCATCCGGTTCAGTTTATTTGCTCTTAGTAAGCCTAACTCAAAAGAGCCTCTTGGTTCTTCACTCTCGAGCAAAAGGCAATTGTGTCTGTATGTAATTTTTAGTGGAATGAAGATGAGTGGAGGTGTTTATTGCCTTAAGTTCCACATTACACGAATACTAGGGAATGAAGTGGCATTGTGCAATCAAGCACCGCCTGAGGCTCAAAGAGAGTTGTTTGCTTTCCTTGTGGCTTATGCAGAGAAAAAAATGATGAAAAAAGAGGAAAGCTGATGCACTTACAACCCTAGTAAATAGGAGGGCAACGAGGGAAGATTTTGACATTAGGGCATATTTTCTATTGCCCCACTCCACGAGGTCATTTTCAGATTTGGATGGGGCTAATCTACTCAAAGTAGTTCATCGATGTCTTTTGTTTTTCGAAGTAGTCTTGGTTCAAAACCTTCATTCAAAGGTACTGTTTGGAATAAAGAAATGCACAATGAAGCAAGAATAGTTTGCAAATTTTTGGTACTACTGAACATTCCTTTCTAAAAGGCAAAAATTTTGGGTGAAATTGGAGAAGATTTTGACATTAGACATTTTCCTAAAATCAGTTCGCTGTCCAAAGGTCATTTTTATCGGGAGGGGCTCATCCACTCAGAATGTTCCTAAGCTTCATCATGTCTTTTGTTCCTCGAAGTAGTCTTGGGTCACAACCTTCACTTGAAGGTACCGAAGTTTGGAATAAAGAAATGCAAAACCCCGAATAGTTTCCATCATGATATTTTTCTCCTACAATGCCGGCACCATTTACTCATTCCTTTCATGTGGCAAAAATAGGAGGGTGGTATCTCTCCTTAGGACATTTTCTATCTCCACCCTCTCACGAGGTCAGCCATTGGGATGGGGCTCATCCACTCAAAGTAGTTCAATCCATGTCTTTAGCCTCAAAGTAGTCTTGGTTCAAAACCTTCACAAGGCTCGAACCCCTTGAATAAAGAAATGCACAACGAAAAGAATAATCCATTTTCGGGTCCTACAACAACATTCCTTTCGATGTGGCAAAAATCCATATTGGGAGAATTTGGTCATCATATTCTAAACTAAATCGGGAAAGGTTCAAAGCTCCTACTCCCATGCTGATTTGAGTGGCCCATTGTTGTTCTTTCATCATACATACCAAAACTCTTGTAGAAGAGCAAAAAAAAAAGTATGGCAAAAAAAGGTTGCACCATTTTGTTTGATGGGTGGACAGATGGGAAAAACCGCACATTGATTAACTTCTAGTGGCTTCAAGTGGGCGATTGGTCTTCTTGAAGTCAATTGATGCCTCCCACCAAGTGAAAACTACAAACACTTTGTGTGATATGTTGGATGAGATGGTGAAGGAGGTGGGCATGGAGAATGTCAGTCCCAAGTTGTGATAAACAATGTGCGGCATATGTAGTAGGGAGACTTCTTCTTGATGAGAGGCACCCTACACTTTTTTTGGACCCTCAGGCAGCCCATTGCTTGGATCTCTTATTGGAGGACATAGGAAAACTCTCATGGGTGAAAAATGTGGTTGAAGACGCAAGAAATATTACAAAGTTCATCTACAATCACACTTGGGTGCTAAACTTGATGAGAGAGCACACCAATGGAAAGGAGTTTGTGCGATCAGTCACACACGATTTGCCACAAACTTCATTACATTCAATAAGCATTGCAATTGGCTCATTAACATTCCTTAAGAAATGTTTGTGAGCACTGCGATGGGTCGAGTCTCCCTATGCTGAAAAGACCAAGATGGAAAGGGTCGTGAAGACCATTTTTGATGATATGTTTACAAATGGAAGAAATCATGAAGGTAAACTAAACTTGAATATTTGTTTATTTATCATTTGTTTGTTATATATTTTTTTATTAATTTTGATTTTAAATTTATATGTTATTTTGTTTTAGGTGTCAGAGCCTTTGGTTCGAGTTCTACGGATGGTGGATGGGGAGAAAAACCCAATGGGTTATTTGTATGAGGCTATGGATGTGGCCAAGGAGGCCATAGCTAAATATTATGGGCACAATCAAGCAAAAATATGAACCCATTTGGCGCATAATCGATCGGAGATGGAACAAGACACTCCATCGACATATACATGCAACGGCATACTACCTAAACCCAAAGTTTTTCTTTTCCCCATCATTTAAGGTTGATGAGGAGGTTATGGATGGCATTAATACATGCATAGAGAGGATGGTACCTGACGAAGATATTAGAGATGCAATTGTTGACGAGCTGCAGATTTACAAGACTCAGCTAGGGGAGGCTCTTTTCTTCGGCTCTATGTGTGAAAAGAAGAAACACTTCTCAGCCAGGTAAAAACAAATTGAGTCATTTGTATTTAGTCTCTTTACACATAGAACTAGATACTAGAAGTTTAGAATTCTTTTATTTATTCAAGCCTAGTTAACTTACAATTTTATAAATGTTTTATTTACAGATTTGTGGTGGGAAGATTATGGTGCAAAAACACCAAATCTTCAAAAGCTAGCCATCCGCAATTTGTGTCAACCATCCAATGCTTTTGGATGCAAACGTAATTGAGCATGTTGAAGTTGTTCACACAAAGAAGCGCAACAGGTTGACAACACAACACCTCAATGACCTTGTCTTCGTGCGATACAATCTTCGTCTTCGTGTGAGACAAGTGGAGGGGGCACAAAGTTATGATGCAATTGACTTGGCTAACATCGATCCATATGATGACTGGATTGTTGATGATGTGGAGCCTATGTTTACTACGGAGGAGATAGCAGCTTTGGAGAGGGAGATTGAAGAAGCAATAACATCAGGGACATTAGGAGTTGGTGATGATCCAGATGATATGTTTGTAGATGACAATGTTGGTGTTACAGAGGAGGAATGTTTACCTTCCACTTCCACGAGGTAGGCAAATGCAACAACAAACTATTTTAGGCGTGCTTGATGAAATAGAATATTATTGATATTTGATAGTGATACTTCAAAAGTCACATGTGACATGACTCTATGAGCATTTTTGTTTGCATACTTTGTAGTTTGTACTCTCTTTTTTGGTCAAAACTTAATCAAAAATATGCATATGGGCCTATGGCATTCTATAGAGTCACTTCTCGCATCATTTAACATTGTTTTTACATTTAATTTAAGTTTATTTTATGAATTTAAATGTTTTTAAAGTAGCGATAAAGTTGCCGATTAATGCCGATAAATTGCCGATTCCGAGTTTCTCGAAAATTTGGCCTGCCAATAAATCGCCGATAAGGCCTTTTTTTAACTATGGTCCAAGGAATACTTTATAAACATGAGGTGATTTGAATTTAGGTAATGTAATCCCTCACTATATACTCATAAGATGATGATTTCTGTTTTTTCAAGGGAAGAAACAATATATTTGAAAAAATCATATATACATAAATTATCCTCGACGCTAATTGAAATCCTATAGATACCTAGGCTTCATAACATTAGGACTCCTGAAATCTCCATCAACCCATTCCTTACTTTTAAGTCTAAAGTTCTACCTAAATGGATAGTTTGCTTTGGTGTTGTCTAAAAGAGCATATATGATCTCTAAATCAACATTTTTCGAGATGTATTGGAGTCATACAAAGTACTGTTAGATTGAAATGGGTTTTTGAGACAGTCACCTACCTTATCAACACATATATACATGAGATTGAAGAGTACATTACAAGCAAGATTGCCAAGCTGCGAAATGCAACTTTATGTAATTTATAAAACTGCCATGTGGTTACTTGAAGATGGCAATGAATTCAATTCCTTCCGGAACTTTACTGAAAAATCTTACGAAAACTCATTTTCTTGGTGGAAAAAGAAAAGATTGCAGAAATACTAGCACAGAGTTAATCCATTTTAATTTTACTCTATTTCTCAATATTCTATACTTATTTCAACATAATACTGCAGAAGGTGAATACAGTATACCTTGGGGCAAATCATTGTCAGTTGATTGATTTTCCCACTAGCAGAAAAAATTAATTACATGTTTAACTCACAAGAAGGAAAACTTGTTCTATTAATAAACCGCCATGCATAAATGCACCCCACAAGTGCAGTACACTGGCATGTTTTTCCAACAGCTCACAAGTGTATCAAATAATTTTAAATTATTCAAAAACATATGAAGGTGACTCCAAGACATTGACAGAATAACAAAATATTGTGTGGTTGTACAACTTACTTTCAGAGCACTTGAGAGTGTCAATCTTTTATCAGACGCCCACTGTTTGAGTCCAGCCAATGTCTGTTCACCAATGCCTGCAAAATAATGCAAGCTGTGTTTATCATTAAACACTAAACACAAAAAAAATAACTTCCATTTCCTCAGTACCAGAAGGACATTGAACATTGCCCAATGGATAGACAACTAAAAGGTGCAAGGTAGATTCAGGGAAACAACTGTATAATCTCAATTTCTGCTTTCTAGACATTGCTCATATCAATTATTTCATTTTGTTAATCATAATTATCTAGTTTAGTGAACTTTATTGCAGAGGAAACATAACTGGCGACATAGGGAACCCTTTATCTTACTTTCAAATAATCCACAGTTTCTTCTTTTCATCGACCTCATTCTCTTAACAATTTATGTATGGTTAGTGAATATAGCTATGGCATTACCTATTGTAAATGTCTTTGACCACATCAATTATTTCAGTGCAATCCTACAAGACAATTTCACATCTGATGTACAACATTTATATTTACAACAAAAATTATCATAATCATACGCATAACACCAGTTTGGTTTGAGATTTATGCCAATTTTTGCTGCTACTACATCATAAGAAAGAATAAAACAAATGTCCAAAAATCGCCAACAAAGGTTGATGGGACTCAAAACTACAAGTTTAAACATCAACTGTTAAAAAAACTCCGAACAATGAAAAAGTGACTTTCTTGTTCCACAAAAATGTAATATCTGCAATATGCATAAATGCATGCCATCAAGTACAGTACACTGGCATGTTTTTCCAACAACTCACAAGAATATAAAATAACTTTAAATTAATCAAAAACATATGAACGTACCTCAAGACATTAACGGTTAAGAAAATGTTGTGTGCTAGTAAAACCTACTTTTAGAGAACTTGAAACTGTCAATCTTTTATCAGAAACCCACTGTTTTGAGTCCAGGCAATGTTAAAAACTCCCAAGTGTTAAGAAATCTCCAATTCATGCAAGTTGAATGGAATGGAGAGAGCATTTAAGAAGTCATAAGGTGCAAAGAACTAAAATGAAAGCAACCTCAAAGGTTGAATGCCCCAAATATATGGTGCCTACTTAGATGTAATGGCTTGAATAAATAAAATACTGAAATTGAAGCTAGGAAATCTACACAAACCCCAATAGATTAAATTCAGATTTTTAAATCAGCAAACTGATTTTTATAACTACTGGAAATCAGCAGTCTGGAAATGAGAGGAAAATCACTCAAATATCATCAAATAACTCATTCACAATAAATCTGATCTGAAAACACCTTCAAGTATACAAACCACAATCTGAAAGTACCTAAGAATAACTTAGAATGATTAACCAATTTGAAATCAGATGTCTCCTAAGGCAGTGAATGCTGTAATGTCCCCATTTCTGAAGACCCTTAGCCTATACGTCCCCGTGGGCTTCGGGATGTGCAAGGGGAACATTTTTATTAAATAATTAAATATTATTACCTGAAGCAATAATTATTTAATTATTTAATTATGAAGATTATTTAATTTAATTCCCAAAATATAAAAAATTAAATGGGGAATTAATTAAATAAATATTTAGGTGGCTTTTATTGTTAAAATCACCCTTTGAAAAGGGGACGCCACACCTAGGGAAAACAAACTGCTTTTATTTAATATTTTCCTCTCCTAGGGTTTTTCGAATTTTGTGCCTCCTTGCTTATAAAAGGAGTGCTAGGATCATTATTATTATTATGTTATGATGAACTTATTTTGATACTCCATGCTTGGAGTTGGGATGCATGCCCATTGATGTTCTCTCTCTCTCTCTCTCTCTCTCTCTGGGAGGTTGTAGTGAGCTGGTTTTCTTTTGGCATCAATTGAAGAACTTATTATTATCTTTGGGAAATGTCTTTGGCTTTAGCAAGATATTTGATGAATTTAAATATAAGTGAATCTGCCCTTTTACTTTTGCAAATCGTAGCGTTTGAAGCTGATTTATGAGGATGGTACGACTTGATATATGTTTCTTTGGTATTTTGCAAGTCTTTGTTGTTGGCTGTTTTTAATTCTATCCCTTTTGAGATTCGAACTGTGGATTACTCATATTTGTGTATTTGATGTATCAGCCTTTCATCCTTTCATGTGAATATGATTGGAATTATGATGATTTTAGGACTGATATTAAATACAATTTCCATGTGATTCGATTGGCTGACTGTACGTGAACTGGGCTGATCTATGCTCTCTAGCTGTAGCGCTTTTTTGATGAGTTTGTGGTGTTTACCAATTTTGATGGCAAATGATGTTAGATCCTCTCTATGCCAACATGTCATAAGTGCAGTGACCTCTTAATGGACTGTTTCAGAGTATTTTCTTAGCATTTACATCTGTGCTAATGTGATTGTAATGGTTTGCCCAGCGAATTTCTGGTCTGAATGTTTCATGCATGTTAATGTAATTCATTTCCTAACATGGTTATAACCTCTCCATGGCAGCGACTGTTTCTACTTTGAACATAGACTGATTTGGAGGAGTATTTTGGGGTAGATCGACTAGCATTATGCATGTTTATATTGCAACGACTTCTTCAATAATGATCAGGGGCTGTTTGGGTTATTTCATTTAGTGTGGATGGATTAAGTTTATTGGCTGGTGTTACTTCCTTGTTGGCAGTGATCTTTTGGATAATATATATGGCAGGGTTTTGAGTCTCATTAATTGCAGATCAGGCTGGCAGTGAAGTGAAGCCATTTAAGTGATCCAGTTTGGGTTGCAACATTAATTCAGTTTTTGCATGATAAAGAGGTAGAAGGTCCAGTCACAGCGACTTTATGAGGATAATAATCTGTTGTATGCATTCTTTAGTCTTGTTTAGCAATCAGTCCATGAACTAAGATAATTTCAGATTTATAAATGTTTCAGGGCATAAGATGCAGGGGAAGTCATTTGTTTGCATTTAGAAGAATTGGGTCTCAGATTTATATCTCAGTAAATCTGATTTTCATGATTATTGTAGAATTTAATGGATTTAGTTAGAGGCCATTAAACCCTTGTATTTGGGTTTATTGAGTCATCTATTTGATTGGTTCAAGTAGGTTTATGAGTTCTGCTATTTGCATTTGATTGGAGTGTTGAAGAGTTGTTGATTTGCATATTTTCTATTGATCCCGGAAGTGGGATATTACAGTGGTATCAGAGCTTCCTTCCTCTATTCGTGTGGGTCACTTTGTGTATGCAGGGTTTGTGATTCTAAGTGCAGAAATCAGAGATCATGGAGTTGATGAGTGATGGTGAATGGAAGGAACAGATCAAGCATAATCTTGACTCATATTGCCAAGAGTACTTTACACTAAGTCAAGAGACCCAAGCTCTCTTGACCCTCCAAGGGTTTTGTAATCTTGAAGAGGAAAAGAAGTGGATCAAAGAGAAGAATGACTCCGGTTGATGCATATTGGGATGAGCTCATCAAAGAGGTCAATGGCTATATAGAGTCACCTACCTCCCATGGACAAGAAGATGAAGGATTGAAGAAAGAGCAAGGTAAAAATGCAAATGGCAAGCTTGCTGGTCCGTACAGTACCGCTGTACATATGCAGCGAAAAACAGCGAATAAGGGACAGCCAAGGTCACTTTTGGGTGATCAAACTCATGCCTCAAAAGGGCAGCCACGTAATAAGGTAATGGATTATTCAGATTTTTATTTGGCTAATGAGGATGATGAAGTTATTGTTGATGAACATGGGCATAAGGAAGAAAGTGTAATAGAGGGAACTTTGGCATCACTTTCCGGAAATGATAGAATTCACCTATTCCAAACAAGAGGTATGTTGCATGGCAATCCGATGAGTTTTTTCATTAATAATGATGCTTCACACGATTTCATTGATGCAAGGATGGTTGCAAACTTAAGTCTGAATATTGGAGGATTCCAAGGCCTCAAGGTATCCTTAGCCAATGGATCTACCATACTATGTTGGCACAAGAGTTCCCCACTCATTACCACATTGAGAAATAATGAAGTATGTGATGATTTTTATGTTGTGAGTTGGAATAACATGGATGTGATGTTAGGGTGTCAATGGTTTTACACATTGGGAGAATTCACTCTCACCCTAGAAAAGATGGAGCTCAAATACACCAAAGAAGACAAGGAAATGGAAATCCAAGGTATGAGAACAAGTTTGCCTAATGATGAGTCTTTGATTATTGACAATTTGCATATGGAAGTTCCTTGCCATGATCTATTTGGCACTTCAAGCAGTTGGGTAAACTTTATTGCTGTTATGCATAAGAAAAAACAGCCACCTCATGCTTTTCTTATAGATAATTTTGTTGGTGCAAAGGCTCAGAAAATTTCAGTTTTTCATGTCACAACAAATTGGAAGTTTCTTATGCATGGACTGATAAAAAGAGTGCAGTTTAAGGGGGCTGCCAACAGTAATTTTCTAAGAGGGCTGCAAAATCAGTTAGGGACATGCAAACATGGGTTCAAGGGTATCTATATGATACCAAAATTCAAGGTAATAAATGATGCTTGGGCCTTGAAGAAGAATGATTTATTGCTAGTACAAGCTGTCATGCAACATAAGACTGATGTATTTATCATTTTCAGTTTGTTACCTTCTTCATTTGTTGTTTCTTATGATCATGGACCACATGTTAGGAAGGGTGATGAAGTTTTTGACTCATGTTCTTTTATGAGTAATGAGTTTTTCCACATCCAATGGAGTTTCACGAGGAATAATGTATGGCTTGTTCTTGTAGCTAACATTTGGTGGGAAAAAGTGTGGCAAAAGTACAGGAAAACCTGGAAGCATATGACTGAAATTTTGGGACAGCAGAATGAGAAATCAAATCATGCAAGGTTGTTTAATTCTACAGTTCAGATTTTTGATGAACAGATGATGATATGGTTATGGGTGTTTGGTTGTAACTCATGCATGATTGATTGGGGAGGGCTAAATCTGATTTTTGATGAGAAACGACATGACTACAACAGAGTATGGGACTGCATAGCAGTTTGTGGGGGCAGCCCATGCATGAAAGGAAGTTGGGCACTATCCAAGCCATGGAGATACCAAGGAGAAGCAAGAAAAGTGTTCTTCAACACTTGTTTTCCTAACATGTTTGTTCCATGCGCAGGTTTAAAGAGAAGATGGCAGCTGAAGACATTCCACAATTTCAAGAGGAAGAAGCAACACAAGTTGTTGCAAGTGCTCCTTCACTTGATTGGTATGGGAGCGAGACTTTGGAAACACCCCAACATTGTATTTGGATGCATGAGCTCGATATTGCTTGAGGGCAAGCAATCTTGGGAAGGGAGGACTGTAATGTCCCCATTTCTGAAGACCCTTAGCCTATACGTCCCCGTGGGCTTCGGGATGTGCAAGGGGAACATTTTTAATAAATAATTAAATATTATTGCCTGGAGCAATAATTATTTAATTATGAAGATTATTTAATTTAATTCCCAAAATATAAAAATTAAATGGGAATTAATTAAATAAATATTTAGGTGGCTTTTAATTTATAAAATCACCCTTTGCAAAGGGGACGCCACACCTAGGGAAGACAAACTGCTTTTATTTAATATTTTCCTTCTCCTAGGGTTTTCGAATTTTGTGCCTCCTTACTTATAAAAGGAGTGCTAGGACCATTATTATTATTATGCTATGATGAACTTATTTTGATACTCCATGCTTGGAGTTGGGATGCATGCCCTTTGATGTTCTCTCTCTCTTGCGTGGGAGGTTGGATCGAGCTGGTTTTGAGATTTATTTGAAGTATTTATTTGTGAGATCCATGTCTTTGGCTTTGGCAAGCATTTGATTTAATTTGCAAGTGAAAATCTGCCCTTTTACTGTAGCGACGTCACTGTAGCGTCACTGTAGCAGCTGAATGGTGATAAAAAATAAGTGTTTCTTTGGAGTCTTTTGCAAGTCGACTTTGGTGTATGGGGTTTCTATTCCAGCGATCCCTTTTCATCATATTTGTGGGCTGTTTATATGCATTTTCGAGTATGATACAGTCAGCCTTTTGCATGCTTTCATGTCCTATTTTATAGCGACTTGCTTTAATAATGACTGTGATCAGGTTTAGTGCATTATTGTTGTGAATCGATTGAGTTAGTGGCATGGTTTGATCTGATTTCAATATAGATTAAGACTGTTATTTACCCTTGGCCAGCGATTTCATGATGTAACCATTTGGGTGTTTAAAAGCATGTTTTTAATGGCTCTAATGTGCAGCGACCAGCCTGGGCATGATTTACAGTCCCTCTAGCTTCAGCGATTCCTTTAATATTTTATGAACTGTTTTTGGCCATAAGTGGATGTGGACCGATCAAATTTAATGTGTGATTGTGTACAGCGAATTTCCTTGGGTATGTTTCCAGCTGTAGCGTCTTGTTGTGAGAGTTATTCATTTCCTAACTCTAGTAAAATGGCATAACTGATAGGGTAGTTCGATTGGGCATGAATCGACTTGGTTTATGCATGAATTGGTGATGTTTCTGCAGTTCCCTCTTTGGCAGCGACTTATATTACGCAAGATGACACTAATTTCATATATTTCATGATCTAATTCACACTGCTGTTTCCTACATGTTTCATTGAAGGATTGATACTTTATATATAGTGGCAACGATTTAGATCTCTCCCTTAAGAGACTTCAGTCTGGCAGTGATTGGCTTGTGGGAGTTTGGGTAGAACATTAAGAGCCTTTGCATTACCTTCTATGCTCCAAGAGATTAAGGTCTGTTACAGCGATCTGCATTGAGGGTGTGAGTTCTGATTTTATTACTGCTTTTGATAAGCAATTACAGTGACTGGAAGAGAGACGTTCAGATCAGATTTTGTCTACCCTTCTTACATGCTTAGTTGGTCAGTTTTGAAGGCTTATTTTTGGTGTTCTGAGCTAGGAATGAAATCTGATTTCAGGTGTTATTAGGTCAGCTGGGAATTAATAGAGGCCATTAAAACCTCTATCATTGGGTTTATCGAGTCATCTATTTGATTGGTTCAAGTAGGGTTTATTGAGTTCTGCTATTTGCATTTGATTGGAGTGTTGAAGAGTTGTTGATTGGCATATTTTCTATTGATCCCGGCTTTGCAGTGGATATCATCAAAAATGGTCTTCACAACCCTTTTCCCTTCGATCTTTCTAGCATAGGAGACTCCAATCATCGCGTGCTCACAAACATCTCGCTTAAGGGATGTTAATGAGGCTGCAATGCTCCGCAATGTAATGAAGTTTGTGGCAAGTCGTGTGACCCCTGATTGCACAAGCTCCTTTCCATTGGTGTGTTCTCTCATCAAGTTTAGCTTTAAGTGTGATTGTAGATTAAGTTTGTAATATTTCTTGTCTTTTCAACCACATTTTTCACCTCACGAGAGTTTTTGTAATGTCCCCAAATGGACCCAATGGAAAGAACAATGAAAAGATCTAATACCCAGCTGAAAGTGGGACCCAAATCTGAAATTTATATGTTGCGATAACAATATAACCAGGAAATGTGACTTACACAAGTAGATATAAACACCACAAACCAAGCAAAATAATTTTTCTTTTCGTATTTTTGCAATAGAAATATATTGATAAAGAACAATGGCATAATAAGTACCAAAATGAGTCCCAGAAAATTGTTTACATTCACAAAATATTTCAGATCTGACCTATATATTGCAGCAGCAAAATAAGGGTTTGAAACCCCACAAAAATACTCCAAAAACATTGAATAATTTTTTGGAAATGCTCTTTACAAATCTGATATGAAATATCATATTTTTAGTTCCTCAAAACCCTGCAAATAGTCCCAAAATGGGTCGCTCCAGCTTTAGAATAATGGCTCCCAAACCCTGATTTTAATTTCTGAATCTTCTCCAACAAAATCATGATTTTAAGAAGACTTTTCGTTCTCCCTAGACCTGATTTTCTGAGGGTTTTTCGTCCCCAGAAAATTGTAACAGCAAAAAGAAGCTCTCATGCACAAGATAGGAAATGTGAAGTGGTAAAATGAAGCCCAAGACAAGTCGATTTGCACCTTAAGGGAAAGATGTGACCCAAAGAACACCTCCCAAACCATCCAATCACCATGCAACATTTTTTTAACATCATTTACCCCTAAGGTCTTCCTAGACGAAGTCGCATTTTCTCATGGGGGCATATAAAGAATATATAAGCCTTTTTAATAATTCAAAGTCCCCCTTTACATGGTAACCCAAATCGCATTTCTCCACAGGGGACAATAAAAATGTGTTAGCATCCCTTTATGACTTGGTGTTGACATAATATTAAGTTACTAATATTATTATAAGTGCTTGCATAATTTGATTTTATTAATGGCACTTTAAAGTAATAAAGGTAACTTAAGTCACCCTTATGCTCCCTTTGGCCAGTCGGGTGGACAAAATAGGCCAAGGGTCTTCGCCATGGTTATTTTAGGAGGGACATTTCAGTCCTCCCTTCCTCGAATTGCTTGCCCACAAGCAATTTCAAATTTAGGTGCTCTAAAATTTCTGCACCTTCCCATGTTGCATCCTCAAAGGGCAGCCCCTTCCATTGCACCAAGTACTCCTTAATAGTTCTATTCCGTAGCTTCCTTTCCCGCTCTTCTATAATGGCCTCCGGTTCCAACACTAGCTTACCTTCATCATCAAGAGGAGGCAACTCCATGGAGGGAGAGATATGCTGCCCCAAAGCCTTTTTTAAACATGAGACATGAAACACATTATGGATTTTGCTTTGAGTGGCAATTCAAGCTCATAGGCAACATTCCCAACCTTTCTTACAATCTTATAAGGGCCATAAAACCTTGGCTTCAACTTTTCCGATCCTTTCCCTTTGAGGGAAGATTGCCTGTATGGTTGTAGCCTCAAGAAAACCATGTCCCCCACCTCAAATGACCTCTCTACCCTTCGCTGGTCTGCATATAACTTCTGCTGATTTTGCGCATGTGAGAGGTTATCTTTGAGTGCTTTTAATATATCTTGGCTCTGCTGCACCAAGTCCTTAGCACCCGGCACTCTACTATCGTATAGAAAACATCCACAAAGGAATATGCATCGTAACCATATAAAGCTTTGAAGGGAGACATACCAATAGACATGTGGTAGGTCGTATTGTAACAAAACTCCCCCAAATACAACCATTTTATCCATGTAGTCTGCTGCCCTGTAACATAGCTCCTTAGGTACCCCTCTATCCACTTATTAACAATCTCGGTTTGCCCATCCGTTTGTGGATGGTAGCTAGTGCTAGGGGTTAATTACAGCTGCAAGGTGGAAGAGTTCTTGCCAAAAAGAACTCTGAAATCTGCTATCCCTGTCACTCACAATATTCTTAGGTAGCCCATGAAGTTTAAAGACTTCTCTAATAAAAATTCAACCACCAAGGGACCATCAAATTTAGTTGGTAGTGGAAAGAAATGTGCATACTTGGTTAATCTATCCACTACAACATAAATAACGCTTTTACCTTGCACCGGTGGATGTCCTACAATGAAGTCCATGGAAACACTCTCCCATTTCTGAGTTGGAATAGGTAGGGGCTGCAAAAGGCTCGCTGGAAATCCGTGCTTCACCTTACACCGTTGACATGTGA
Source organism: Taxus wallichiana var. yunnanensis (assembly GCA_018340775.1). Lineage (NCBI taxonomy): Eukaryota > Viridiplantae > Streptophyta > Pinopsida > Cupressales > Taxaceae > Taxus > Taxus wallichiana. Next base: position 549,729,329 of record CM031242.1, on the reverse strand, counting down.
GACACTCCCTTACGTGTTTGAGCACCTCCCCTTTGAGACCTTTCCAAACAAATTTTTCTCTAATTTGTTTATACCATAGAATTACGAGACCGGGGACGGGGGATGGCAGGGGACGGCTAATTAAAAATATAAAGATATAGTGACTAAATTATATAAATAAGCTAAAATAAAACCATTCGAGATTTAAATAAGGTGAAACTTGAACTCATAAACATCAAATATATTCCTTAATACTATAATATCAATATGTTAATGTCATAAATTGAAAATTCATAATACATATTTGATTTTGAATTTGAGAAAAGCTGAAATTTCAAATATATTATAAAATATAAAAGTAAAACCATTTTAAATTACTCTTGCTCTTGCTCTCACTCTCACTCTTGCTCTTGCTCTTGCTCTTGCTTGGTGTGAATATTGAATGAGCCCATAATGTAAATTTATAACATAAATTTGCACTTTTAGGGTTAGGTTTGGTTAGTAATGTTGTTTTTATATTATAAATGATTTACAATTAAAAAATATAGTTTAGAGTGTTGTTTTTATGTTTTTTATTTAAAAATGCGGTGAGACCACATGGTGGACATCTAGACTTCTATGTCCGAGATGTCCCCCAAATTCCCCCACACGTTTCCCACGTCCCTAGGATGTTTCCTCCTCCTCTGTAGACGCCCCAGGGACGTTTCCCCAAGCATGTATTGTGAGAAACATGGGGAAATGTTTCCCCACGTCCCCACCTCCCCACGCGTGCGTCTGGGACGTCCCGATGATGTGTCAAACATGGGGGGGACGCGTCCCTACTGTAACTCGTGGTTTATACGTTTTGAAGTAACCTGGATGACCGGCCAAAGGAGAATCATGGATTGCTTCCAATATTTTATGTTGTACCTTGGATTCCGGCACCAAAAAGACCTTGTTCTTGTATAAAATCAAGCCATCCACTACCTTGTACTTTTCATCTTCAATTTCACCTTCAAGAATATTGCTAGCAAACTGATTTTTTGCATATTCAGCTGTTATAACAGCCCTCCAATCCGCTGCAATTTCTGACATAGAGCAGCAATATGGCTTCCTAGATAAAGCATCCGCTACTATATTATTTTTGCCTTTAACAAATTCGATTTCAAAGTCAAAGGACTGAATTTTGCTCAACCATTTTTGTTGCCTGTCATTCAAATCTGATTGGCTGAGAAAATACCTTAGACTATTGTGATCCGTCCTCACCACGAGTTTGCCACAAACAAGATATTGCCGGAACTTTACCAAAGCGTGATGGCTAGCATTTCCTTGTCATAGATGGAGTATTTCTTCTCACCCTCTCTTAGCTTCCTACTCTCAAAAGCAATAGGATGTTTGTTTTGCATTAAAACAACCCCAATTCCTTCACCGGATGCATCACACTCCACCACAAAAGGAATACTGAAATCTGGAACAGCGAGTACGAGGCATGTACTCATCACCTTTTTAAAGTTATCAAAGGCTTCTTGGGCTATCCTAAACAAGCTGAAAGCTCCCTTCTTCGTCAAATGCGTCATAGTGGTGGGTGGAGGCCAATCCACAATAGCCACAATCTTCTGTTGGTCCACATGGACACCTTGAGCATTGATGATGTGTCCCAAGTAGAGAATTTCAGTCACTCCAAGTTCACATTTTGATTCTTTTGCAAAGAGTGATTGCTGCCCCAAAATACCCAACACAATATCCAAGTGTTGAAGGTGATCATCCCATGATTTGCTATATACCAAAATGTCATCAAAGAAGACCAATACAAACTTCCTCAAATGCTCCCTAAAAACATGATTCATGCAAGATTGAAATGTAGCTGAGCATTTGTCAATCCAAAAGGCATCACAAGAAATTCGAAGTGACCAAAATGACATCTAAATGCAGTCTTGTAGACATCCTCCTTCCTTACCCGGATTTGATGGTACCCGGATCTCAAGTCAATCTTGGAAAAGTAGATAGCCCCATGTAGCTCATCAATTAACTCATCAATTCTAGGTATGGGGTACCTATTTTTGATGGTTCTCTTATTCAACAAGCGGTAATCAATACACATCCTCATTGTCCCATCTTTCTTTTTCACAAGAACCACTTGAAGATGCAAAGGGGCTTGAGCTTGGCCTTATTCCTTAATAGCTTTTTCAATCTCCTCTTTGTATGCTCTAGGATGGCGGTAAGGAGTGGTAATAACAGCCTTAGTACCTGGTTCTAATTCAATAGTGTGCTCAAAACCTCTATCTGGAGGTAACCCATGAGGAAGATCATCAAATACCTTGGCATGCTTGTCACGGATTGCTTGAATATCCTTATGGTACTGCTGCTGCTCCAAAATCTGATCTGCAGATGTAATAAAACACTCTGCTGCCCAAGAAACCTGCCCTCTATGAAAGGCTCTTTCCATCCTCTTAGCGGTCACTACCGTAGGAGCACCATTTGCCATGCCACGTAGCACTATTTCTTTCCTTGCTGATCTGAATTTCAGCTCCATTGTTTGGTAGTTTTGAGTAAATTCCCCAAGTGAATGCAACCATTGTACACCCAAAACTACATCTGTTTCACCTATACCAACCACATAGAAGTCATCTGTCACCATGTGCTTACCAAGTGTGATTTTCAGCTGTGATATTTTCTTAGTGCAAGGGATTGTGAAACCATCCACTACCGTAACATTAAATCCCTTAAAATCTTCTGATGGCAGCCCCATTTTTGCAACCAAATCAACATCAATAAAATTATGTGTAGCACCACTATCAATTAAAACGGTGACTCTTTTACCTTTTAGTTCCCCTCTAACACGAAAAGGGTGATACCTTGGAGCCCCGGATAGTGTAGCAAGAGTACTATCCAGTTGATTGTCTTCTTCTTTGTCTTCTTGCTCTTCATCTTCATGATTCTCTTCCTTGTCTATTTCTTCTTCCTCTCCATCGAAACAACTTCAATGTAATGCACTTGGCCCTTGCCTAAACAACGGTGTCCTGGAGCCCATGGGTCTTTGCAATGGAAACAAAGATTCTTCCTTCTCAACTCATTTCTTGAATTCTCCCCTTCCTTGCTCTAGGAGGCTCTCTTTGGTTACTTGTATGCTGCTGGAATGGCTTCTTTGCTTGATTAATCGGGGCTGTTCTTGACTGCCCTTGAAAAGTGTGCCTTGGCTGCCCCATATAGCTTGGTTTTGATTGTCCAAGGGGCTGGTTTTTACCCCTAACTGCTGTAGATTCCAGATTTAGAGATCTTTTTATTGCATCTTGAAGAGAAGAAGGTTCAAAAGCCTTCACCAACCCCTTAAGAGGTTTGGTTAATCCTTCCATGAATAGCATAACAAGTCTCCGCTCACTTACATCGGTAACCATGACTGCCAACTTCTGGAAATCAGCCACATATTGCTCAACGGTAGACTCTTGTTTCAGCTGTGCTAGTTCACGAAAGTGTACTTCTGGATCTTTTCTATCAAACCTTTCAACCAACTTTTGACTAAACTCCTCAAGTGTAGTGATGGAGCCATGCCCTTGGGTCACAATACCATGATACCACCATTCGTGGGCTACACCATCCAAGTGAAGAGTGACAAACTTGAGAGCTTCCTCTTCGTACATGGGGTTCAATGAAAGGTAAGTATCCAATTTTTGCAGCCATGCCCTTGCAGAGCATTTGTCGGTCCCATCATATGTAGGAAGAGTGATTTTTCCCAAACAGTGTTGGATGTCTCTCCTTGGTTCCGGTTGTTGGTTCACCCTCTTTCTTGGTCCTTCATTCTTTCTTAGTTGGCAAAAATCTCTAAATGAAAGGTCTCTTGTGTGCGGGTTCAAAGATGCATACTCATCTCCATACAAATTAATTTCCTCTGCAAATCCTTGAACCTGTGGTTGCTCTCTCTCTTCTTTCTTGTGGCTCCTCTCTCTCAAAGGAAACTTGCACGAAAATACCTTGAAGAACTCTTGTGTGAATCTCTTTCCATGTGTAGTGTAGAAGAGCTGCCCTCACCGTGATTGCCATGACCCCCTTGAGGGTTTTGCTGCTGAAATTTGTTCCTTGTAGAGCCCTTCCCAAATCTGCAATGGCTCCAACTATGGAATCTCTAAGATCCCTTTGTGAGTCCAATAACTTGTCCTGTATTTCTCTTGTTGCCCCTAGTGAAAATCTCATTTATGTAACTTAGCCCATCATTAGGAGGTGGCCTTTCTTCCTCATCCATCCCTCCTCTTCTTGGTGTTCTCCTCTGATATTGGTTCCTAAAAGGTCTTCGTCCCTGTCCATACAAATCTGAAATCTGAACTTCTCTTCTACAAGTTGGGAGGAAAACTTGCTCTGATACCACTATAATGTCCCCAAATGGACCCAATGGAAAGAAAATGAAAAGATCTAATACCCAACTGAAAGTGGGACCCAAATCTGAAATATATATGCTGCAATAACAATATAACCAGGAAATGTGACTTGCACAAGTAGATATAAACACCACAAACCAAGCAAAATAATTTTTCTTTTTGTATTTTTGCAATAGAAATATATTGATAAAGAACAATGGCATGAATAAATACCAAAATGGGAGTCCCAAATTGTTTACATTCACAAAATATTTCAGATCTGACCTGGATATTGCAGCAGCAGAATAAGGGTTTGAAACCCCACAAAAATACTCCAAAAACATTGAATAAATTTCTGGAAATGCTCCTTACAAATCTGATATGAAATATAATATTTTTAGCTCCTCAAAACCCTGCAAATAGTCCCAAAATGGGTCGCTCCAGCTGTAGAATAATGGCTCCCAAAACCTGATTTTAATTTCTGAATCTTCTCCAACAAAATAGTGATTTTAGGAAGAGTTTTCGTTCTCCCTAAACCTGATTTTCTAAGGGTTTTCGTCCCCAGAAAATTGCAGCAGCAGCTCCAAGCTCTCATGCACAAGATAGAAAATGTGAAGTGGTAGAATGAAGCCCAAGACAAGTCGATTTGCACCTTAAGGGAAAGATGTGACCCAAAGAACACCTCCCAAACCATCCAATCACCATGCATCATTTTTTTAACATCATTTACCCCTAAGGTCTTCCTAGACCAAGTCACATTTTTTCATGGGGGCATATAAAAAATATAAAAGCCTTTTAATAATTCAAAGTCCCCCTTTACATGGTAACCCAAGTCGCATTTCTCCCCTTTTAAAACATGTGTTAGCACCCCCTTTATGACTTGGTCTTGACATAATATTAAGTTACTAATATTATTATAAGTGCTTGCATAATTTTATTTTATTAATGGCACTTTATAATAATAATAGATAACTTAAGTCACCCTTATGTTCCCCTTTGACCATCGTGGACAAAATAGGCCAAGAATCTTCGCCATGGTTATTTTAGGAGGGACATTTTAGTTTTCCTATGTCTTCCAATAAGAGTTCCAAGCAAAGGGCTACACAAGGGGTCCACAAAAGTGTAAGGTACCTCTATTCAAGAAGTCTTCTTGCTGCTACATATGCTACCACATTGTTTGTCACAACTTGGATGACATTCTCCACACCCACCTCCTTCACCACCTCATCTAACATATCACACAAAGTGCTTGCAGTTTTCACTTGGTGGGAGGCATCAATTGATTTCAAGAAGACCAACTGCCCACTTGATGCCACTAAGAAGTTAATCAATGTGTTTTTTTCCATCTGTCCACCCATCAGACAAAATGGTGCATCTTTTTTTTGTCATACCTTTTTTTGCTCTTCTACAAGAGTTTTGGTATGTATGACGAAATCCTCCAACAATGGGCCACTCAAATCATGGGGAGTAGGAGCCTTGAACCCCTTCCCGACAACAATCAATGCAGTGACCAAATTTTCCCAATAAGGACTTTTTGCCACATTGAAAGAAATGTTGTTGTAGTACAAACATTTGCCACAACTATTCTTGCTTCATTGTGCATTTCTTTATTCCAAGCGGTACCTTCGAGTGAAGGTTGTGAACCAAGATTACTTTGAGGAATAAAAAACATCGTTGAACTACTTTTAGTGGATGAGCCCCATCCCAGTATCCGACCTTGTGGAGCTAGGGCAATAGAAGATGCCTCAATGTCAAAATCTTCCCTCGCTGCCCTCCTATTTACTAGGGCTGCAAGTGCATCAGCTTTCCTCTTCTTTTCTTCTTTTTTCTCTGCATAAGTTGCAAGGAAAGCAGACAACTCTCTTTGAGCCTTAGGCGGTGCTTGATTGCACAATGCCACTTCATTTCCTCGTATCCGTGCAATGTGCAACTAAAGGCGATAAACACCTCCACTCATCTTCATTCCACAATAATTGCATACAACACAATTGCCTTCTGCTCGTTCACAATGTTTTCAAGAGGGGTCTTTTGAGTTAGGCTTACTAAGAGCAAGCTGAACTTGAACCGGATGCCGATGCCATTCTAAAAAGAAAACAAAAAAATTGTCTTAGATTTACAAGCCTTAGAGAAATAAAATTGTATGACGAAATTAAGAATAAAATTGCTATTGCATGAAGAAAAAATTACAACAAAGTTATATTGAAAACATATGATTCTAAATAAGATAGGGTGTTGTAATTTATGCATCATCCTGAAATTTCTCTCAATTTTTTGATAGCTTGGTCTATGGATAGACCTTTTTTTTAATCAAGTCATCTGATTACTTTGTTGGATCAGTCTACCAATGAAAGGGACACTTTGTTGTATGTTTTTATAAAGTTGATGAATATTTTGAATTTTTGAACAATTAATTGCTTGTATATTGAGTGTTTCTGGATTTATCTGCATGAGGATGTTTATAATGAGTCTTTTTGTTGAGCTCCTTCATCCATTATCAGAGAATAATCCAAAAATGCTCAATATAAAATGAATACTTGCTTTGAAACCTGGGATCTTTATTTTCACTAGTTATTGATCATGATTCATATTCAATCACTTTTCTTAAGGTTTAACTCAGGTCGTTGTAATTAACATGCCAAATTAACTCAGGTCGTTGTTGATGCTTTCATACTTTTATAGTTCATTGGTTAACTCTGCCTACACACTTTCTTTGATTACAAAAAGATTGTAGTTGTTTATCGATTTATTCCTAAATTTATTAACTTTATTATATTGTGCTAAAATTAAAATATAATATTATGAAAGCACATATAATAAATTAATAGACTTAATATCAAATTAGAACTTAGGAAAGTGCATTAAAAATAAAAGCACTTAATTAAAATGCATTTCCTAAGGAAAAATGCGACTAGCTCTAGGAGTGGAAAAATTAGAAAAGTGTGCCAATGGTCTCCTTTAAAAAATGTGACTTGGCCTAGGGAAGTGCAATAAGCTGATTGGTTGCTTTTGAGGCTACTTTGGGTCCCTTTTCCTTTAAAAGAAGAGGTCGACCAGCTTAGGAAGCATTCCAGATTTTTATTTGATATCTTCTCTTTGCATTGAGAGCTCTGAGCTTTTCTGCAATTAAATCTAAGGACAAAAACCCTTAGGATTTTTATACTCTTGTGGATGAAAACCCCAAGAGCATTGAGAGGGATTTCCACTCAGGAAATTCTACAGATTTTTCACAGATTTCTCCATTTCCAGCAGTGTTGTTTGAAGAATAAATTGCAGCAGTGACTTCCAGATTTTTCTAGAGTTGGGCGACTCACTTTTTGGTCAGTTTATGCCATTTCAGAGCCATTCCAGGTCTGATTTTGTATGTTGTTTATTGTACTGCATTTTTGGAATCAAAAGCAATTAAAATCAGAATTTTTGGAAGGGTTTAAAGAGGTATTTCAGTCTGATTTTTATGCAGATTTCTGAACTGTTTACAGTCACTTTTTACCTCTTAAAAAATCAGATTTGATATATATTTTGGCTTCTAAAATTATTGTGATCAGTTTGTGATATTTTTGGAATTATTAGAGTGTTGTTTGTATTGGGTTTTCACTCAAACCCTAGTCGCACTTCTCCTAATAAATTCAGATCTGCCTTAGTTTTGATTGCCATAACCCTCATAAATCAATTGTTGTGTTTGTAATTGATCTAAAATTCATTTGAGGGCAAAGAGACCCATTTGGGGATCTTTCAGTGGTATCAGAGCAATGTTCCTCCTACCTGCAGGGTTCTGAGTTGATGCAACCACGAGAGGTTGGTCCACACAGGTATTACACACGCACAAGCAAGCTCGACTTGAAGCTAGTGTTAGAGCTGAACCATGGGTGATAGACAGAAGTCCCACGTAGCCCTCCCCGGGATGAGCAAGTAGATCCGGATCGAGAACTCTTTAGGGCAATGGTAGCTTCCCAACAACGGTTGATTCAGTCCATGGAACATATGGGCTCCACTCTTGACAGGTTGGCGTTGGATAGGCCAAGAGATAGGAGAGACAGATCTATATCAGTTGCCAGTAGTCACAGGAGGCATAGTAGATCACCTTCAGAGATTGGTAGTGTGAGGGGTTCCCCTCGCCATGAGAGGAGGCACACATACAGAGGAGAGGAGATCTACTCGGACTACAGATAGACCTATGCAGCCCAGCTTTCTTGCTAGAGACGATCCACCGAGGTTGAGGATCCACTTGAGGGTACGACTTTCCAGGACAATGTTATGGTAGCTAGTGATGAGTGGAGGGATTTACCACAACATGTGAGGGATGCCTTTCCCCTTCCACAATATTGTGCACAAAGGAGAGATAGTTTGAGGGCCAGACAGGATCGGAGGCCTAGATCACATCAAAATAGGAGCTGAAGCAGGCTACCAACAAGGTGACCCTTTCCACCTTTGATGGTAGTGGGAAGATCAGTGCCAGAGCATGGATTCATAAGCTCGACACATACCTCACCCTTAAGCCTATGCAGGAGAGCAGGAGGCTATCCAGTTTGCCACGCTACACCTTGAGGGAGTAGCATATGATTGGTGGCATCATGGGTTGGTCACACAAAACCATGATCTTCTGCGGTCTTACAGGGAGTTCAGTGAGAGACTTGATTGCGAGATTTGATCACAAGGACGTGGAGCTTTACTACAGAGATTTGGCACAGCTCCGTCAGAGTGGACACATTGATGCATACATCAACGAATTTCAGCGTATAGCAGTGATGGTGTCGAGATGCCCAAGAAGAGAGTAGTGATGTTATTCATAGAGGGGCTTCATGACAGATGAGGGGATTGGTCAAGGCTCTTAAGCCTAGGACGTTGCATGATGCCATTCAGACGACATTAGATTTGGAGACATCCCCCACTTCTTATCAGCCCAATAAGAAGTTTCCCATGAGCTCCAAGCCATTCCAACGTTCCACTACTCAGCAGAAGAGTGCACCTCCTCCTAGGACAGATCAGAGACTCGTAATGAGTTGAGAAGGAAGAAGCTTTTCTTTCATTGCAAAGACCATTGGGAGCCTGGACATCGCTGCCTTGGTAAAGGCAAAGTGCACCTCATTGAGGTAGTTTCAGATGGAGATGATGAGCACTTACCGGACACAGACTCAGAGAGCAGCGATAGCGGTCATGATGAGGGGCAGCCCCAGGTAGAGCTTGGAGAGGATGAGGCATTGGACTCATCCAATGTCACTATTGCCACACTTTCAGAGTCCCTAGGTACCATCCTTTTCGGCTGAAAGGAGTACTTAAGGGGCAGCGGGTTGTTTGTTTGATAGACAATGGAGCTACGCACAACTTCATAGATGAGGGGTTTGTGGCGAAGCGTGGATTACAAGTTGAGGATTTTGAGGGGTTTAGTGTACGAGTTGTAGATGGATTTGCTATGAGTTGCACTAGGAGGATTCCTCGCTTAGCATCCAGATGGGGGACTACACATTGACCGATGATTTCTATGTAGTTGGTCTTGGTGAGATTGATACAATTTTGGGCATTCAGTGGCTACAGTCCCTTGGTAGGTATGTGTAGGACTTCAAGAGGATGGAGTTAGAGTTTATGGCGGATGGGAAGAAGATTGTGCTTAGGGCTCTTTTTGATGGTGGGCCTAGAGTTGTTTCAACACATAGGATGGAGTCCATTGTCAGACATGGAGAGGTTGCATGGGCAGCCCAATGTTTCATTTCATCCAAATCTTCTTCAGATAGTGGACAACACTTTCATGTGGATATCCAGACAGTACTGATAGGCACGGCCCAGTTTTTGGTGACATTCCTCCAGGTAGACCACCAGACAAAGGATTTGAGCATGTCATAGAGCTAGAGGAGGGTGTCCAAGCCCATGATTACTACGCCTTATCGCCATCCTAAGAAATTCAAGGATGAGATAGAGAAGGCCATCAGAGAGCTTTTGGATATGGGACATATCCGTCCTAGTTCTAGCCCCTTTGCTTCTTCAGTTGTATTGGTGAAGAAGAAGGACGGGACCATGAGGATGTGCATTGATTACCGTGCTCTCAACAAGAAGACTATTAAGAACAAGTATCCCATTCCTCGCATAGATGAGCTTTTGGATGAGTTGCATGGAGCTATCTATTTTTCAAGATTGATCTTCGATCGGGATACCACCAGATTCATGTTCGTGAGGAGGACATTCACAAGACAACCTTCAGATGTCACTACGGGCACTATGAGTTCTTGGTGATGCCATTTGGTCTCACTAATGCACCTGCTACATTCCAATCATGCATGAACCATCTCTTCAACAAGCAGTTGAGGAAGTTCGTGCTAGTATTTTTTGATGACATTTTGATTTACAGCAGGACATGGGAGGATCACTTGAGGCATCTTGATGAGGTACTTAGCATCATGGAGACACAGTCTCTATTTGCTAAGATGTCCAAATGCGAATTTGGACTTACAGAGATTTTGTATCTTGGGCATGTCATTGGGGCCAACAGGGTCAAGGTTCACCAGAGAAGATACAGGCTATGCAAGATTGGCCTCCACCTAGGAACATTTCAAGTTGCGGGATTCCTAGGATTATGTGGTTACTACAGGAGGTTTGTTAGAGGCTATTCTGAGATTGCAACCCCATTGATAGATCTTACATGGAAGGGAGCATTTAGATGGATAGATGAGGCACAAGTGATATTTGATAGGCTCAAGGTGGTTATGAGCACTTGTCCAGTTTTGGCTCTTCCGGATTTCTCTCGGCCCTTCATTTTGGAGTGTGATGCTTCGGTTTGGGTATTGGTGCAGTCCTTATGCAGGACCGCCATCCTATTGCCTACGAGAGTAGGAAGTTGAGAGAGAATGAGAGATTGTACTCCACCTATGATAAGGAGATGCTCGCCATTATGCATGCATTGGTGAAGTTCAGACAATATTTGGTAGGTGGGAAGTTCGTGGTGAGGACCGACCACAACAGTTTGAAGTACTTTTTGGAATAGAAGGAGCTCAATGAGAGGCAACAAAAGTGGGTCAATAGATCCAGGCATATGATTTTGACATCGAGTATGTCAAAGGGAAGAAGAATGTAGTGGTGATGCACTTTCCAGGAAGCCACATCTTGCTGCCCTATTTTCTTTGAGCGAGATTTCAGCAGATTGGAAATCTCAACTATTAGTTGAGTATTCCAAAAATTCTTTGGCATGCGAGATTATGGATGGTAAGATTCAGGATGAGCGATACCAGGTAATAGCTGATTTGATTTATTATAAGGGCAAAATTTATCTAGTTCCTGAATCTAAGCTTAAGGGAAAGATTCTACATGCCTTCCATGATGCACCACTTGCAGGACATCCAGGTATTTCAAGACATACAGGTAAGTTAGAGAGAGATTCTCTTGGAAGGGTCTCAAGGAGGATGTTCTACGCCATGTTCGTGAGTGTGTGACTTGTCAACAAAACAAGTCCGAGCATACTTTTCCAGCAGGTTTATTGCAGCCCTTGCCCATTCCAGAGCAGAAATGGGAAAGCATTTCGATGGATTTTATTACAGGTCTTCCCATTGTGCAAGGGAACGATCGCATTTATGCGGTGGTTGACAAGTTGACCAAGTATGCACACTTCTTCGCTATTCCCACCAGTTTTAAGGCACCACATGTGGCTGATTTGTTCTTTCGAGAAGTATTCAGATTGCATGGACTTCCAAAGAACATTGTCAGTGATCGGGATAGCAGGTTTTTGAGCACATTTTGGCAGGAGCTTTTCCGATTGGCAGTACAAGAGTTGACTCGAGTACGAGTTACCACCCTCAGACTGATGGACAAACGGAGATTGTGAACAAATGGATAGAGGGTTATCTTCGCAACTATGTTTCAGGGCAGCAGAAGGCATGGGTGAGACGGTTGTATTTGTGTGAGTATTGCTTTATAATACTACTTACCACATGTCTATTGGTATGACCCCTTCCGAGCATTGTATGGATATGATGCGACATCCTTTGTTGATTTGGCTTTTGGGGACAATAGAGCTCCTAAGGCTCAGGAGTGTTTACAGGATAGTCAGATATCCTTAGAGCACTTAAGGATAATATTCAACATGCCCAAAACCAGCAGAAGATGTATGCGGACCGGCACAGGATTGAGAGATCATTTGAGGTGGAGACATGGTATTTCTATGCCTACAACCATATAGACAGAGCACTCTCAAGAAGAGTGGTGCAGAAAAGCTTAAGCCTCGGTTTTATGGTCCATACTAGAGTATTGAGGAGAGTTGGAGAGGTAGCTTATGAGCTGGAGTTACCTTCTGAAAGTAAGATACACAATGTTTTTCATGTGTCTTGCTTGAAGAAGGCATTAGGGCAACACGTGGTTTCTTCTGCAGAGTTTGCCACCATTGGATGAAGAGGAAGATTGGATCTAGTTCCTGAGGAGATCTTGGATAGGAGAGAGAGGAGATTGAGGAGTAGAGTGATTCGAGAGTACCTGGTTCGGTGGAGAGATTTGCCATTGAGGATGCTACATGGGAAGGAGAGTCTATACTTCAACATCCAACTTTATAGTTGCTTGGGGCAAGCAATCTCGGGAAGGGAGGACTGTAATGTCCCTCCTCGAGTATTTTTATTAAGACCTTTGGCCTATTTTGTCTACCCGACGGCCAAAGGGTGAGCTCAAGGGTGACTTAAGTTTATTAACTTTATTATATTGTGCTAAAATTAAAATATAATATTATGAAAGCACATATAATAAATTAATAGACTTAATATCAAATTAGAACTTAGAAAAGTACATTTAAATTAAAAATAAAGCATTAATTAAAATGTGATTTCCTAAGGAAAAATGCGACTTAATAGCTCTAGGAGTGGAAAAATTAAAAAAAGCACTTATTGTGCCAAACTGGTCTCCTTTAAAAATGCAAAAGTTGGGCCTTTAAAAAGTGCAATAAATGAGCTGATTGGTTGCTTGGAGGTACTTTGGGTCCCTTTTCCTTTAAAGAGAGGTCGACCAGCTTGTAAGCATTCCAAATTTTTATTTGATATCTTCTCTTTGCATTGAGAGCTTTGAGCTTTTCTGCAATTAAATCCAAGGACAAAACCCTTAGGATTTTATACTCTTGTGACGAAAACCCAGAGCATTGAGAGGGATTTCCACTCAGGAAATTCTACAGATTTTTCACAGATTTCTCCATTTCCAGCAGTGTTGTTTGAAGAATAAATTGCAGCAATGACTTCCAGATTTTTCTAGAGTTGGGTGACTCACTTTTTGGTCAATTTATGCCATTTCAAGCTATTCTAGGTCTGATTTTGTATGTTGCTTATTGTACTGCATTTTTGGAATCAAAGGCAATTAAAATCAGAATTTTTGGAAGGGTTTAAAGAGGTGTTTCAGTCTGATTTTCTATGCAGATTTCTGAACTGTTTACAGTCACTTTTTACCTCTTAAAAATCAGATTTGATACATATTTTGGCTTCTAAAATTATTGTGATCAGTTTGTGATATTTTTGGAATTATTAGAGTGTTGTTTGTATTGGGTTTTCCCTCAAACCCTAGTCGCACTTCTCCTAATAAATTCAGATCTGCCTTAGTTTTGATTGCCATATAATCAATGAGACAATAAAGAAACTAATCAGCCTGTGTACAAGAAATCAAGAAATAGTTAAACCAGCCAGTGTTTCGAAATGGTCATATACTATACAGGTATACACACTCAAAATACCATACAAAATCTTAAAAAAAGAGTAATCAATGAAAATAAATAAAAAAGGAAGTACAACTACCTAAAGAAGGTAAATAGGAAACCAGCCACGAAATGGTTCTAACACGAGAAACTAGCCACGAAATGGTTCCAGCCACAAAATGGTTGCATGAGACTCAAAATACCAACCTTTTCGCAAGACTCAAAATGTGATTCACGCAAGAGAAAGTAGCCACGAAATGGTTCAGATGGTTACCTTTTTTTGCTTTGGTCATTTTGATTTTATGCCCGCCCGCATACGATTTTCGCAACGATTTTCCACGGTTTTTTGGGGTTTTTCTCGCAGGAAATCACCAATTATCAGTAGTTTGAAAATTGCAATTTTCTTAAAGATAAATCGTTTCCTAAACCCTAAACGATAAACCATGATTTCTAGGCGATAAATTGCGAGTTTTTATACGAGCTTAAAACAATTGATAAAAGTTGTTGTAACTCGTATCTACTTTCAACTTTCTTCTTGTTTGTCACTGACCATATTTATTAATATATATTCTTAATATATTAATTAACTCATAACAAACTATTGGTTATGTATTAACTTATGTTTGGTTGTAACCTCCTCAACCATTTTGTAACTATCTCTTGCATAATAAAATGACGGACATACAATCTAGCAAGTGTGAACCCCGGTTTCTCTTCATTATTTCTTTGTTCACATCTTCTAACATTGGTATCAAACCCATTGGTGCTCAAAAGACTCATAGTTAGAGGAAACTCTTGGCATAGAGTATAGAAGTTTTTAGAAGGTGCAAACTTTGGTGTTGAGGTAGACTCCATTAAAACATCATTGCATATTTTTTGAGGGATGTTTTAGGGCTGCTTGTGTAGTTGGGCCCAAAAATTAAAAAAATACAATTTTTAGAGCCTGTTAGGGCTCACATTTCAGTAAAGGAGAAGAGAATCTCGTCTTGGGCATGACGGGAAGGGAAAATACCAAAAACATCAGCAATTTTTACATTCTGCGATAAAAATACAATTGCTTATAACCAAGTTCAACAAAATGTGAGTATCCGGTTTCATTTCTGCTATTAGGGCTCAAAAATAATGTCAGAGTAGAAGTCAATGTGAAAATCGGAATTCCCACGACTATTAATTGTGTTGTTAGGGTACTTTTTTTGTCTAGAATCACGTTGAAGAGGGAAAGCGAGTTTGAAGGCTTTTAGGACACATTTTTTCAGAAAACACAATACATAATCACAAGGAAGAGAAAATGTGATTTCCGAAGTTTTGTAGGAAAACAAAAGATACATCCAGAATTCCAGATTCATGATTTTTAAAGGGTCATTTGCTGTTAGGGTAGACAGTGTTGTGATTTTTAGTCACTAGTCATCTAGTGAACAACTTCCTGGTACATTTTTATTTGCTGTAAATTAAGACTTTAAAAATTCTTTGCATTGATCTCCGGTAAAAATCTGAATACAATAATTTTGTTTTGTTGCATTTATTTGCTGGTCAGAAATCAGAACTCAGAAATTAATATTTTTCAATCGTTGTATCAATTTGTGGGTCAAAAATTCAAGGATTCAATTTTAGACTTTACTTTCTTTTTGCTGCATTTATATCTGGGTCGGAAACATCAAATATTGTATGAAAATTATACAAAATCTTGTTCTGTCAGAGGCGTAGAAGTTGACGAGTCAAAATTATTGCCGAGTCATAAGGTTTTAACTATTTCCGAATTTCGAGATTGTAATAAAATCATACTTGGTGAGGAAGGCTAGTTACAAATTTTGTGGATTATCACAAATGTCATAAGGAGCCTTGTTGTTGCTAAAGCTGGTCAGTATTCAATTAGTTGATACCAGAGGTTCAAAATGCCACTACGATTAATGTGCTATGGACCAATTTGAAGGATAATTACATGACTTCAAAGAAGAGTTAGGTGTTATACTTGACGAATTTGTTGTTTTCTGCAAGGATGCAAGAAGATGGTCCCTTGTCAGAACACCTACTTCATATGAAAGATCTTCGAGACCAACTCACCTCCATTAATAAAAAGAAGGATGACGACAATCTGGTGGAATTGGTTTTGAATAGTTGTAATGTCCCCAAAATGAGACACTTGAACCCCTTGGTGATTTCTGGTGAAGCCAGCACTGAAGCAATCTTTTTATATAATTTTATCATGATATATCACTGCATAACAAATTTCAAGAGAGAAAATACAATTATGGTTCCAAAAGATACACCACTCAACACACCAAATTTTATAACTCCTTGCTCAATGATAAAATACAGATTTTTAATGACATAAATCTGACTTTGAACTGATGAATAAGAGTATACAGAAAGTAGCTTGACTGCTGTCAGGAGTTTTCTGCAATAGTGACTAGCATTTGGAAGTCAAATCCATACCAGTAGTGACTAGAACTTGCTTTCACAGAACTCAGACTTGTTGCAGATTTTTATAGGATTAAAATATGATTTTTAAGCACATAAACAGTGTAAAATGCTGCAACTGAAATAGGACTGAGATAACACTGAAATGCCCTTTAAAGTGGCTGAAAATAATTAATATGGGCTTCCAAAATTAGAACAAATGATAACCATGAAGAAACAGACATGGATATCTCCAAAACAGCTCCACAATATCCCCAAAGATGGGTGCACAAGAACTAACAGCTGCTGCAATTCGATTTTATAAACCCTTGAACCAAATATTACTAACATTGCTGGAAATACAAAATTTATCCTTGCTAGCTCAATGGAATTACCTTGGTGGAAATTCCTCTTCTTCTCTATGAGGGTTTCCATCCTCTAGAGTATTTTTGCAAAGCTCAGAGCTTAGACAAAATTCAGATTTTATAAAATGAGAATGAGATGCCTTTCCAAGTCGACCTCTCCCCTTTATAAAGGAAATGGCCCAAAAAGGAACCTCCAAAATCCTCCAATCACAATTAGTGATTATTTCTAAACAAAAGTCCCACTTCCCTTGTCTAGGCAAGTCGCACTTCCCTCATAGGGAGGATAAAAATTAGAAATGGGCCTTTTTACTTTCTATTTTTCCATTATCATTTCTCTAGGTAAGTCACCATACTTCCTAGGAATGATACAAACAACATTAGACCCCTCCTTTTGCACTTTTCTAGATGTTACAACTTATTTTATAAGTGCATACATATATTAAGCCAAATAAATAATTATAAGTGCTTTAATATTTTTCTTTTATTTTCTTTTAGGCACTTATAAAAATTTATTGTGACTTAAGTCACCCTTGCACACACCCTTTGGCCGTCGGGTAGATAAAATGGGCCAAAGGTCTTCGATGCTATTATTCGAGAAAGAGGGACATTTCAATAGTTTGTCGTGCTTGTATGAGTCATTTGTGGAAGCCTTACATTTGATGGTTGAAAGTCAGACCTTGAATTTTGATAAACTCAATTCTTAAATGTTACAAAAGGAATGGAGGCAAAAACAAACACTTGAGTCTAGTTTTAGACAATCAAAGAGTCCATTGATTGCCTGTCCAAAGGGGAAGTGGAAACGACATTGGTGAACCTTCCAAATACCGTAAGTATCATTACTGTCATAAGGTTGGGCATCTAAAAAACGATCGATGAAAGCAAAAATATGATCTTTCCCAACAAAACAAAAAGCCACGGGATGAGGTAAATGTGGCAATAATTGTAGACGAATGAGATTTTGAGAAAGAACATGCTCTCTATTGTCTTATGGCATCATGCTTGAATGGCAAGTGCTACTAGTTGTTGGATCATTGACTCGCCCGTCCTAGACAATTTTCATGTCAAAGAGTGCAATTACAAATTGCTTTAGTTCAATTTTCTTAGCTGATAGAGACCGACTTGCAGAGAGGGGGATAGGAGATGTATGTATTGTGATGAATAATGTTCAAGAATTGTCAATAAGGAATGTTAGGTATGTTCCTAGCTTGCATAAAAATATCTTATCTATTTGTTAGTTAACAAAGAATCCCAATATTGTTGTAAATTTATCTAGGGAGAAGTGTCTTTTTCGATGTGAAACATGGATGCATGATTGCCCTAGGCATTGGGCAAGGTGGCCAATATAGGCTAGTTGACTCTGCTATAGTCAACTCAAAAGCATGTGTGGAGGGAGATTCCACCATTCAAGATGTGCTAGAGGATGCCATCTTGCCTCACATTTCTTGTGCATCCTAGGAAATTGGAATGTTGACCTACTCCAAATCAACCTACATGCACTAATTATGGAGAGAATGTCCACTAATGTGCAATAGATTGAAATACTTCATGTATAGGCGGATGAAATGCCCAAATTATAACATGCACAAGAAATGTGAGGTGAGATGGCAAGAAAAAACACTCAAAGAATTATGGAGGGAGTCTCTACTATCTAGGATGTGCCAGAGGGGCATGATGAGATGGTAGGACAAACCACTCAATCATGTGCACCGGCTCCAAGGAAAATAGAACATGGACACTTTGCTCATCTTGTTACAAAAGACGTTTCATAACATGGGGATAGATGAACAACATGAGGATATGGTTATTTCCCCTACCACTACAAAGATGGTTATTTCTTTTGCTGTGGAGTTGGTTGGTACTCCTACTACAAAGGTGGTCACTCAATTACTTCTCTCCATAGCAGCTTAGTTTGGTTGGGAGGGATGATTCAAAGGCTTTTTGAATGGAGAGTTGAATGAGGAGGTCTACATGGTGTTGCTTGAAGGTGATCATCTGGATTGCAGATTTATCAAGTCCTACATGGACTCAAGTAGGGTCCACAAGCTTGGTACACCCTATTCAATGAACATCTCCAAGAATCTGATTTCAAAACTCTAGAGATTGGGCTAAACTTCTCAACCAATGATGATTCATTACCAATGAATGAGTCACTCAATGAACACTTGGTGGACAACTTGCTATATGTTGTGTCCACATGACCGGAAATTTGATTTGTTGTCGACTGTCTTTTTGGTCTTTGTCTACACCTAAATTCCTACATTGGACTGCAGCTTTCAAAGTAATATCTTAGGAGCATCCTATAAAGTTAATGACTAAACTTCTTGGTTTTATTGTATTAGTTAAATTTTGGGACAAACATGTCTCCGATTTATCTCATTAAGGGGTATTGAAATATATTCTCCGGTTTAGTCATTAAGGGGGGTATTGAAATATATTCTTAATATATTAATTAACTCATAAGGAACCATTAGTTATGTATTAACTAATGTTCGGCTGTAATCTCCTTAACCATTTTGTAACTATCTATTGTATGATAAAATAATACACACGCGATCTACCAAGTGTGCATTCTGGTTTTTCACCATTCTTTCTTTGTTCACATCTTCTATCATCATTTCCATATTCAGATCAGTTCTTACCTATTGCTTCTATGTTGTGTTTGAGCTATATTTGCATATCTTACTCAAACTGTGTTATCCTCAGACACCATGAAGGATCACAACCATCTAGGGTCTTTTCCACTTTCTTTCTCTCTCCTTTTTCATCCCAATTGAGAGATATATTTTAGGATAGGCTAAGCTCAACACTGGCATAGATTAGAAACATAACCATCTCTAGAGGTTGTTCTAACTTCAGGTCCCACACCCTAGACCATCCCATTGTTGTGCTGATAAGTGGGCAGCTTCAAACTAGATATAATCAAACCTCAACAGTTTTTGGCATGCCCGGTGGGACCAAGGATTTTATTTCCATACAAATCCTCTATTTTTTAGTCATACAACTATGTTTTGGGGTGAGAATCTTCTTATTTGCTTTTGGATGCAGTTTTATCACCTAATGAATCTGCTCAAAAGTACTTGGTGATCTATAGCCTATGTGAAAGTTTCAAACAAGAGCAACAACTAGGAGTCAAAATTTGGCTGAGCTCTTGCACTTGTCTTCAAAAGAAGAAGTAAATCTGTTTAGTGACCTACTTTCTCCACCCTAAGAACCAAATCCACTCCCCTTGTCCAAAGAAGTCATCCCAGAAACCCTATAGCTTAGCAAAGGAATCAATCTGTCTGTGTCCTTCAATGATGGGGGTTTGGAATGATATCCTAGTGGTAGCACTAAGGTCGCTCTTTTATTTCACCACTGATAACTCTGTCACCCCATTGATCACATTAAAGATGCTGCTAATTTGTGCTCAGTCCACCATATTGTTGATGATGGTGTTGCTATTAGGATTTTGGCTATACCTCATTCAAAGGAAAATCCTTGGTATAGATCTTCACTAGTTAACTGTATGCATACTTGTGATGAGTTGGGACTTTTTAGATAATCAATTTAGAGATAAGAGTGATAGCTTGTCTCTTGTGGAGCAGCTAACAACAATCAAAGAGCACCTAATGAATCTATCTCAGATTTCAACCTTAGATTTAAAAAAGCTGGTGATAGGATATCAGCTGAATTCTGTCCTTCACCCCACATGGCCCTCTTATATTATTTCAAAGCCCTCAACTCCAATATCTCCATGATGATTCAGTCCATGGAATGAAGGGTACTTCTGGATGATTATGATAATGCCCCCTAGCAAAAATAGCTTGATTCAAGATGGGGAGCTGGCTCCAAGACCCCCAATGCCTTTATATCCAAAAATTCTTCAAGCAACTAAAGCCCAATCCAAGTGCTTGTTGCCTTGCAAACTCTTGCAGCAAGTCCTAGTTCTACAAATACTCAAGTCCTAACAAATACTCAACCTGCCCCCAGTACTTCCTCTAATGAACTAGATGAGGTCAAGGCAGTGCTGAGAAGTGTCTCTAATGGATTATTCACTCTAATGAATTAATCACCATGAAGATACAATGAGCCCAATGTGTCCAAAGCCATATTATCCATTTTCCCCAACTTTTCAGCAGAATAGACCCAAAAATCAAGGCCAAGCTGTCCATGTCTGACCCTTGCAATATCCCATTGTGTCCAATCCAAGTAGAGCTCTTGTCCCAATTCAAAAAACATGATTGAGGAACCAATGTTATGGTGTTTTCCATGTGATTTATCACATGATTCTAATAGTTCTGTCTATGGCAATGCAAGACAAGCCTTGATGGTACAAAATGCTGCAGCATATCAAGCTCAAGGAGGAGTGCAACACCGCAAACAGAAAATTCAACCAACACTGTCAACCCCTAAAGGCAATATTGTTTATTAGGTTGAAAAAGACTTTTGTACACTAAATGCCAATGGAGGAAGCTCCAAATCTTCAAGTGCAGTTAGACTACAACACAAGGTCAAAGAAGAAAGCTTTGGGGAGTCAACCGAACAAAGAGTTCAATTGATGCACAAAAGGCTCAAGTTTCAATTAGTTCAACCAATTTCAAAAGAAGTGTCAAAAACCCCTATTGTAGAAGACACTCAGAAAATGGCACTTTTAACGGTAATAGAGCAAACTCCTAGACCTTGGCAGCCAAGAACTTCTTATCCCATGGTGGAGAACCAAAGGAAAAAATGGACCTGTCATGCCGCTCAATAGACTCAGCCAGTACCTCTAAATATAGTGGAGCAGATGAAGAAGAGTAGTAGTACCATCATGACAATGTGGGAAGCTCTAGCAATATCCAATCGAATGGATGTTTTGCAGAAGGCTCTCTAACAATACACTGGTGCTTCTAAAGAGAGAAGGCAGCCCCTGAGCACACAAGTTTATGCCAATCAGCTACTCATGAAGTAAGTAACAAAGCCAAATTCTCTCCTTTCTATGTTTCTTTGATTATAAGAAAACATTTGGTTCACAATCATATGATAGATTCCGGTGCTAGTAGCTCATTATGTCAAAACAAAAAGTTTATGCTTTAGATATTAGTTATACTGTCAGTAACAGAGATATCCAATTGAATGGTACTGCTGTCAAAATGTTGGGATAATAAAGAGCTAAGTTGCCCATACATGCTTGTCTTAGTGTCTCAGTTCCCCAGAGATTTCAGTAATTAATCTTCCCCCATGTTTGCCATATGCTTGTCTCAGAGATTTTAAAACCAGATATGACACCAAAGTCACCAAGGCACAAGTGTATAGCTTGATTTCATGTTGAAGAGTTTGATTCCTCAACCCTTTGCTGAAGCTAATTACACTATCAGGATGAGGAAATAGAAGAGGACAATGCTAATGTGGATGAATGGTAGAGAAGCATCCCAGATGAACAATTAGATCAATAGTCTCAAGACAGATGGGAGTTTTAACCCATTTGAGAAATTTGAAGAAACAAAGATGGGAACCTACTGCATTGCTGAAGAAGGGTTACAAACACATAAGTTATTAAAAGATCTGAAAGAGTCAAGGTATTTGGAAAATGTCCTTTTATGGTGCAAAATGCAAACAGATGAAGGCACAAGATGTAATTCTTTTCTCTCCAAAAGGACAAAAAAACATTCTACTCTCATATACTGCTGTTTAGTTGCACCAACAATGTTGTGGAGTATGAGGCTTTGATTCTTAGGTTGCAAAATAGTCTTTGGAGATGTAGAATTAGTGATCAAACAAGTGAGGGATTTGTGTAACAAAGAATTCATTGCTGAGATCATACAAACACAGTGTTTGGGATCTCATTGAATCCTTTGATGCAATCAACTTGCAATCAGTCCAGATGAAGCAAAATGAAGAAGAAAACAAGATACAGTCATAGGATCTTGTTTAGATCCATCTAGAGAGCTATTGGAGGACGAGAGTTAAGTGAAGATTGTGGTCAGACTCATTGTACTTGACAATGATAGTTATTGGAAAGTGTTTGAAAGTGACAATCAGATTGCATGCTTCATCCAGCATGAAGTTGAGTTCTATGAAGAACTCTAACCCAAATCTAAAGTGCCTACAATGACCACATCATCTAATTAAGGAAAAACAAGTTGCTTAAAGCATTAGTCACCCTTGACTGAATGTTTAATTCTGATGATCAGTTTAGAAGGTAACAGCAGTTAGCGGTCAAAGCAAATGATTACAAAGAGGTCATGATATTACCTAACATGTTTTTAAAGCTTTTGGTTGGGAAAGGTATGTATGCTAGACCAAGAAAATGATTTCATTATAATGTGTCAAGAATATGATGATATTATGGCATGGACTTATGGTGATTTGAAAGGTTATGATAATAATGTCATACAACATACCATTGAACTATTGCCCAATGCAAGACCTGCAGGCAAAAGCAAAGACCTCAACCACAAGATTGAGCCCCTAAGAAAAGAACTAAAAATTGAGAGGCTCATATCATCTATCCAATCAAACATTTGGGTGGCCAATTAAGTCCTTGTCAAAAAGGCAAATGGAGAACTCCACCTTTGCATGGACTTTAGGGACCTCAAAAAAGCTTCACTAAAGGATTAGTATCATTTGCCTTTCATGGATCAAATTTTGTAGACAGTTGCTATTTGTGAGGTTCTCCTTCTTGGTGGTTTCTCAGGGTATAACCAAGTGTGGGTGCAAGAGGAAGATCAACACAATACAACCTTCACCAAAAATGGGGAATGTTTGCATATGAGAAAATAGTCTTTGGGTTATCAAATGATAATGCAACTTTTCAAAGGGCCATGGACATTGTGTTCAAGGGACTATTTAATAACATGATATTGTTGTATATGTATGATATTTCCGTGTTCTCCAAGAAACAAAAAGGCCATCTTGCACATCTTGAGCAGATCTTTGAAAGGTGTGGGGACTTCGGGATTTCCTTGAAACCTAATTCGCCATATTTGTTCTCCATGCGGAAAGCTCCTGCATTGTGTCGGGGACGGTTTGGTCATTGATCCGTTGTCTCATCTTGAAATTATCTTTTGGGAAAGCTTTCGCATCATTCCTTGGCAAGATTAACTTTGTGAGAAAATAAATAGAAAACTTTGCAGATTAGTTAGACCCATAGTTGGAATATTCGCATTTGGGTACTCAGACCCATCTTGACATTCGGCCAATACTTTACTCAACAACTTAAAAATACTCAAATTTCTTTAAAAAACATAAATTTGCTCGCCTAGAATACTCGCAAAACTTGGCAATACTCAATACTTGTACTCGCCCAAACTTAGCGAATACTGAATACTTGCCAAAACTCGGCGAGTTTTTTTTACCTTTTGGCGAGTTTTATGGCGAGTTACTCGTTTTGCATGGTTTTTGGCGAGTTTTTAATAACTCGCGAATTATAGTGATATTCCAACTATGGTTAGACCAATGTAATGTTCCTTTTAGGGCAGATCTGGAAAATTTTGGATTTCCCTTAAAACCGTTATGATTGAAATTCAACTACTAAACTGAAAATTATCTTCAAACCCTAACAACAAAATGATTTTTATTTTTAATGGCATCATGCATGTAAAAAAACTGGAAATAAATACAAAAACCCTCCAAATTATTTTATTCAAGAGCCGGAACAAACATAACACAAGAAAACACTAGAAAATATGTTATTTTTCGTATTTTTCAGTTGGAATTAAAATATACACAACAAAAATGTACTTTACCAACACGACCGGAAATAATGATTCCAAGCCCAAACACAACCAAAGAGTGCAAACAACTCCAAAAATTATGAAGAAGCCAAATACAACTAAATTTTGGGTTTTCACCACCAAAGCCTATAAGCCCACAAACTCCTCCAAGATGCAAGTCGCCACCCTAGGAGAGGGTTTGAAAACTTGTGCCAAAGCTCTAGCAGCCCTTCTACCCCTTGCACCAGCCAATGATGGAGCTTTTACCCCTTTTTGGCTAGCCAATGATGATGCCCTAGCATCCTTTCCGGTTGTCTTTATGCACAAATATGACTTTTGAGTGAAGCCACCAACAAAAATTGAGGGTTTTCGTCCCCAAATTTTGATCACAATGAGGGTTTTCATCCTCAAGTGATGAATGCTAAGAGGGTTTTCATCCTCAATAGTTGAAAGTAGAAGCACAAGTGCTCAACTCCTAAAATCAAGATGATGGATGATAGATCTCCCAAATGAACCCCTTCATCCTCCTTTTATAACTTCTCTTTCCTCTTTCTTTCAATTTTGGTGGCTGACTTTATTTAAAAGTCACTTTTATTTTTAATAATAAACATAAGTTGCCTTATAATATAACATAAAGTTACATTTGGCCAACTTAGTTAAATCATTAATTTTACTTTAAGTATTTAAAAATACTTTTATTTTAATAATAATATTATTAAGTTGCCCAAAGATTAGAAATGACCAAGCCCAACTTAAATAATATTATTAATCATCTTTAATTTAGAAAAGGGGACATTAGTCCTCCCTCCCAAATTTTCTTTCCCTCAAGCAAATGCAAACTCACATGCCCAAGTACCATCATGCCCAAGTGACGAAACATGTTGTAATGCTCAAGGAGCTTGGATCCTCGTGTGCTGTCAAATGAAAAAGCTCTTGCCAAAACATGCTCCCACACCTGCTGTCCCTCTTCCGATTAATGCCCTTAGGCATCTTGTGAAATTTAAAAACTTCCCTAATAAAGAGAGTATTTATCACCTCAAACCTGTCATCTTCGCTTTTACCTCTAAAAACAACATTAGTGAATTTATTCTTTGCATGTTCAGTTGTGCTTAAAGCCCTCCGATCTGCTGTAATCTCAATTTTAGAGCAAAGAATTGATGAATAATCAGCAGCCAGACAAGCTAACACAAACTCCATTGTGGCATCCTTACTCTTCATTCCAACCTTGTCAACTATGGTGGGAGAACATCCTATATTCACCAATATGAATGCAACTGAAATAATGTGGTGGCTGCTAATGATGATGACAACAACATAAATGATGGCAATTTGGCATAGCTACCTTGGTGGCTGTCATAAAAAATGCCTTCAGCTGAAACTTCTTTCCAACCTTTTCCATCAAGGATTTTCCAAACTTTACTAAACTGTGGAATTTTCTTGCAAAAATCAACAATTTTCTTGTAGAAACAATAATACAAGTACTGAAAATACCATACTAACCATCACCAATTGGATAGAACTCCTCATGTTTGAAGGAATTTGTAAACTCCTTTGTATGCGAGCAAAGGGAGTAATCAAGTGGCTGGTGAAAGTGATGGCAGCAATACCGAGAATCAACCTCATTGCTGTCCCAAATGTATCAAGCAACTCTTTTACCTTTGTTGCCGTATCAACTTCTTCCTTATGTGCTTCTTGGGCTTGTAAAAACATTCCTTTCACCCCTTCATCTTCAGCTGCAATCTCATATTCTTCATCATTTACTTGGGCTGATAACAAACTCAGCTCCTCCTCGTCTTCTTCGTTCCTCATACTCTCTACCCACTCTACTAAGGGGAGTTGTGATGCACATATTCCTCTACCCACTGAGAAGGTATCCCTTTTTTTGCCAAACTCTTTCACTTGTTATGCTATCATCTTGTTTCACCTTGTTGCCTTGCTTCTCATATATGTGAATATGTTGGACTGAATCACACTTATGCCTTTTCTTCTCTTTCTTCTCCATTCCTGGACCTGCACATAGAGAAAACACATTAAAGGAAACAAGAGCTCTCAACATCACTTCTTCATGTCTCATAGACATGTTAACTAGCTCTCTTCCATTGCTTGCATTCTCCTCATAATTCCCACTCATATGATGGACTCTCAAAGGTCCATTCATGCTGCTCCAAGCATGGTTGTAGCTGTAGCATTGCCTTTTCTTGCTCACAAATAAAATTTTAGTTGCTGGAAATTATTTTATAATAGCTACAAACAATTCAACATTGATAGTAGGCTGGAAATTCTTCCAACATTTAGGAGTGTTACGATGTATGCTCTGATACCGGTCATACTGTGATGTCTTAGGCATTGTTGTTTATGATCTACAGGATTTGGAGACAACCCCACAAACAAGAGAGCATACACAACAATGTAGATAGGTAGGGTTTAGGGTTTAGGTCTAGATGTAAGGATAACGAAACTAAATAAAACTTAGAGAGGGGCTTTTCATGTAGGCTTCTATTAATTTCAACAACCAATTAGAGAACATCGGTCTCCAATATTCTCACTTCCTAAAAAAATTCTACTTGTTCGTTTTAGAAAAGTCTATGCGAAACAATAGACCAAAGTTCTATAAATAGGGAAGGGAGTGGATAACCGGAAAGAGTGGTCATTGCGACCGGAACCAACGATTCTTGTCCTTAGTCAAACACGTAACAAAAACAAAGGAGGAATGATGGCGGGTCCTTTGGGGAATCTTTGTCGAGGTTTCTACATTAATGCATTCCCTTACAGAAATATGAGACAAAAAGTAAAAGACAAGACAAAAAGTAAAGGACAAGACATGTAGAAGAGTTGAAAATGACCCACCGTCACCCAACTTGTTGTAAAGTGCACTCACTTGAACCCGGTGTCCTTGATCACGTTGTCAAGATCGGTCTCATTAGTTTTATTTATCCTTACCCGGCCCATAGGTCCATTTAGACCGTGACTTGTTCATCGGTAAGTGTGAGAATAAGCTCACGACTTATTTGTAAAAGTTGTCATTTTAGGGGTTGGGGATGCTCCGAGTCCACTATCATAACCAAAGTATCCTACTGGGTTCTGGTTCATAAGCACTTTCAATTTCCTCTCGCGCCATTAGTGAAATGGTGCCAGAACATGTAGTGGCTTTTCATTTGGTACTCGCCATAGTTCGTAGTGTGTTCGGAGAATCTCTTTTTCTCGTTTGTCATTTTCTATGTATTCATAGGGGCTGTTTGTAATCCTTGTCGGTCGTACTTCCAATTTGTTTCTTCGATAACAAG
The DNA here is from genome assembly GCA_018340775.1 of Taxus wallichiana var. yunnanensis. Taxonomy (NCBI): domain Eukaryota; kingdom Viridiplantae; phylum Streptophyta; class Pinopsida; order Cupressales; family Taxaceae; genus Taxus; species Taxus wallichiana. Next base: position 549,701,663 of record CM031242.1, on the reverse strand, counting down.
GCGGAGTTTGTTGTAGAACCATGGGTCTGAAAGATGTCCCGGTTTTTGAGTTGTTCATTATGATGGTATTGAGGTTCATCTGGGTCCCACTGTTGTGCTCAAGCATGTAAAATCAAAAAGAATCATATCACATTCTCGTGTGGTGTAAAATACATTAGATCTTATGTTTATTTCTTGAAGGTTTGGCCAATATCTCGATAATTGCCATCAAAGTCGTGTCCATGCAAAGACTGATGCGAAATAGTTCTCTGTAATGGCGCATTGTCAAAGTGTTGGATCTATGTGCCGATCCACATAGTTGGTGGAATAATAACATGTACCATGGGGTTGGGGTCCTGTAAGTAGTCATGAAGAATCCTATGCACTTTATGTGACGTGATCCCAAAGATGTGCCATGTATATTAATGTATTCCTTGATTCTCAACTCCTTATAGTGTTGTTCAAGTTGAAAGCAAGGAGAATATCCATCGTTGTGTTCACCAAGTTGGTACCCGTGATAATCTGCAAAGAAAATATTCATTTAAAGTGAAGCCAAAAACAAGGCCGCATAGTTTATCATAGTACATGTAATGTAATGTCCCCAATGAGATACTTTTTGATCCCAAACGGAATATCAACAAATCCCACTAAAAATAGCAGATTATAGAAGATATACAAAAAATTTAAATGCAGATTTGAATTTATATGGGAAAATGTGACTTGCCTAGGGTATGCAAATCATTCAAAACTGAAGCAAAATCACTCTTTTTATCATCAAAATAGATCAACTGATTTTATTGTTGCAAATACACAAGAAAAGTACCAGATTGGAACCCAATTGAAGGCTGAAATATTTATTAAAAATCTATAGTTGCACCCTTCACAAACACAGATGGAAACCTCAATTTACACCAAGTGGTTGATTTGATCTCTAAAAATCTGAAGTTGGAACAACAATACAGATCTGATCCAAATCAGCTCTCCAAACAACTCTCTATATGGGTCGGAAAACCCATGAACAAGCTGAAAATGAAGAGGAATCACAACAACACTTCTTCTCCTTCAAACCCTTGCCCAGATCTGCAAAATATAGCCTTCATACACTGCTGGAAAACACAATAGAGATTTGATATTCAATGGAAACCCTTGAATGGAGCTCCCTCTCAGCTACCATGTTCTTCCTTCGAACCCTAGCTCAAATATGCAAACCTTGTCTTCAAATACTTTAGAAAACACTTGCTGAAATATATCTTTGAACACCAATGGAAGCTCCTGAATAGAACTCCTCTCAAAAGAAAGAAGAGTTTTTGTTTTTCACTCTAAGCTTGAAGAGGATTTTCGTCCTTTGGAGTTGTTATGCAAAGCTTACAACACCAAAATTCAAAATTTGTCAAAATGATCCCAAACCCTTTTCCCTCATGATAACTTGACTTGTTGAATATGATAACAAATTTTTTTTTTTTTTAAATAACACTCAGGTGCAGAGCTGAACTGATAACATCAAGCAAATTCATGGAACAACATTCTCATACTGCATAAACAAATTAAATAAAGCAAAACCCCGCAAACCGGGTGAATTTATATAAAGGCGCCTAGGGTTTTAATGGCAGATTTCTTCATAAATAATGCAGCCATATATTCAATATTGATTTCTGATGATAAATGATTAGGGTAAACACATATAGAAATCTGCAGATGAAATGATAACAAATATTGTCTAAAATCCTCTGTAAATGATCCAACCCCAGTCGATTTGATATATATTTGTGGCTGAAATATACAATAATAAACTGACATGAAAAATACCTCAAACACTGCATAAACCAACTACAGAATAAGTCGCCCCACTCTGGAAGTTGTACAAATGCCCACTGCTGCAATTTATTCTTTTCTCTGAAACTGCTGGAATGATGAATAACCTGTGTAAACAATGAAGATCCTGATGGAAGCTTCTCTCACTGCTCCTGGGGTTTCCGTCCGCAAGAGGAATAATCCAGAGGGTTTCCGTCCTTGGATTTTGTCTGCAAAAGCTCAAAGCTAACTGCCGGGAAAAAATAATAATAATCTGAATGCCTTTCCCCAAGTCGCATTTTTCCCTTATAGCCAAAAAACCCTCCAAAGATGCAAGTCACACTTTTTCCCAAATCAGCATAATTAATTTTTAATTAATTATTTCCTTCACCAAGCAAGTCGCATTTTTGGCTTATTTGACCCTTCCCCAAGGCAAGTCGCATTTTTTGCTAGGAAGGCACATTAAATAATTTATTAATTTATTTAAATGCACTTTCCTAAGTCAAAGTCACTTAAACAATCTATTAATTCATTATATGTGCTTTAATGATATTTTACTTTATTTTGAGCACCATATAATAAAAATAATAAACCGAAGTCACCCTTGAAAACACCCTTTGGCCGTCGGGTAGACAAAACAGGCCAAAGGTCTTCGACCGAACTATTCGAGAAAGAGGGACATTACAGTCCTCCCTTCCCGAGATTGCTTGTCCCCAAGCAACTGTAGAGCTGGATGCTGTAATATAGTCTCGCCCTCCCATGTAGCATCCTCCTCTGGTAACTCTTTCCACCTCACCAGGAACTCCCGAATAACTCTATTCCTCAGTCTCCTCTCTCGGCTGTCCAAGATCTCCTCTGGCACTAAGTCCAATCTCCCTTCCTCATCCAGGGGTGGTAACTCTGTAGAAGAAATAATGTGCTGCCCCAAGGCCTTTTTCAAGCAAGATACATGAAAGACATTGTGTATCTTACTCTCAGAAGGCAACTCTAGCTCATATGCCACTTCACCAACTCTCCTCAACACCCTGTATGGCCCATAGAATCGCGGCTTGAGCTTTTCAGCCCCACTCTTCTTGAGAGTACTCTGTCTGTAAGGCTGAAGACGTAGAAAACCATGTCTCCTACCTCAAATGATCTCTCCACTCTGTGCCTATCTGCATACATCTTCTGCTGATTCTGGGCCCGCTGAATATTTTCCTTAAGTACCTTAAGGATTTCCTGACTATCCTGTAAACTCTCCTGAGCCTTGGGAGCTCTACTGTCCCCAAACGCCAAATCAACAAAAGATCTCGCATCATATCCATACAATGCTTGGAATGGAGTCATACCAATAGACATATGGTAAGTGGTGTTATAGCAATACTCACATAAATATAACAACTTTACCCATGCCTTCTATTGTCCTGCAACATAGTTACGAAGATAACCCTCTATCCATTTGTTCACAATCTCTGTCTGCCCATCCGTCTGAGGGTGATAACTAGTGCTAGGAGTCAACTCAGTGTGAACCAAACGGAAAAGCTCCTGCCAAAATATGCTCATAAACCTGCTATCCCGATCACTAACTATGTTCTTCGGAAGTCCATGCAACCTGAATATCTGACGGAAGAACAAATCAGCCACATGAGGTGCCTTAAAGCTGGTAGGGACAGCGAAAAAGTGTGCATATTTTGTCAACCGATCAACTACTGCATAAATGCGATCATTCCCTTGCACCACGGGAAGACCTGTAATGAAATCCATCAAAATACTTTCCCACTTCTGCTCCGGAATCGGCAATGGTCAGTAGTAAACTCTCGCTGGGGAAGTATGCTCGACTTGTTCTCACGACAAGTCATACACTCATGACATGGCGCAAGACATCATCCTCGAGACCCTTCCAGAGAAATCTCTCTAATCTGCCCGTATGTTTTAAAATACCCCGATGTCCCGCAAGTGGTGCATCATGGAAAGCATGCATAATCTTCTCCTTAAGCTCGATTCAGAACTAGGTAAATTCTGCCCTTATACAAAATCAAATCAGCTATCACCTTATACCGGCCATCCTGAATTTTCCCATCCATAATGTCACATGCCCAAGTGTTTTTGGAATACTCAACTAACAATTGAGATTTCCAATCTGCTGAAATCTCGCTCAAAGAACATAGGGCAGCGAGATGGGTTTCCTGAAAGTGCATCAGCCACTACATTCTTCGTCCCCTTGACATACTCAATGTCAAAATCATATGCCTGGATTCTGCTGACCCATTTTTGTTGCCTCTCATTGAGTTCCTTTTGTTCCAGGAAATATTTCAAGTTGTTGTGGTCGGTTCTCACCACAAATTTTCCACCCACCAAATACTGTCTGAACTTTGCCAAAGCATGCATAATGGCAAGCATCTCCTTATCATAGGTGGAATACAATCTCTCATTATCTCTCAACTTCCGGCTCTCGAAGGCAATAGGATGGCGATCCTGCATAAGAACTGCACCAATCCCCAATCCCGAAGCATCACACTCTAAAATGAAGGGCCGTGAGAAATCTGGAAGAGCCAAAACTGGACAGGTGCTCATAATTACCTTGAGCCTCTCAAATACTACCTGTGCCTCATCTGACCAACTGAATGCACCCTTCCGTGTAAGATCTGTCAATGGAGCTACCAACTGAGAATAACCCTTCACAAACCTCCTGTAGTAACCACATAACCCCAAGAATCCTCGCAAGTCAGAGATATTCCTGGGTGGTGGCCAATCCTGCATTGCCTGTATCTTCTCCTGATGGACCTTGACCCCATTGGCCCCAATGACATGCCCAAGATACAATATCTCCGTAAGTCCAAATTCACACTTGGACATCTTAGCAAATAAAGACTGAGTCTCCATTATGCTAAGTACCTCATCAAGATGCCTCAAATGATCATCCCATGTCCTGCTATAAATCAGAATATCATCAAAAAATACCAACACAAACTGCCTCAACTGCTGTTAAGAGATGGTTCATACATGACTGAAATGTAGCAGGGGCATTAGTGAGTCCAAATGGCATCACCAAGAACTCATAGTGCCCGTAGTGACACCTGAAGGTTGTCTTGTGAATATCCTCATCCCGAACTCGAATCTGGTGGTAGCCCGATCGAAGATCAATCTTCGAAAAGTAAATAGATCCATGCAACTCATCTAACAACTCATCAATGCGAGGAATGGGATACCTGTTCTTGATGGTTTTCTTGTTCAGTGCACGATAATCAATGCACATCCTCATGGTCCCATCCTTCTTCACCAAAACAACTGAAGAAGCAAAGGGACTAGAACTAGGACGGATGTGTCCCATCTCCAAGAGCTCTCTAATGGCCTTCTCTATCTCATCCTTATATGTCTTAGGATGGCGATAAGGCGTAGTCATCACGGGTTTAACACCCTCCTCAAGCTCTATAACATGCTCAAACCCTCTATCTGGTGGTCTACCTGGAGGAATGTCACCAAACACTGGGCCGTGCTTATCCAGTATGGACTGGATGTCAATATGAAAAGGCTGCTCACTGTCTGAAGAAGATTTGGATGAAATGAAACACTGGGCTGCCCATGCAACCTCTCCATGTCTGACTATAGACTCCATCCTACGTGCTGAAACAACTCTAGGCCCACCGTCAGAAAGAGCCCGAAGCACAATCTTCTTCTTATCCACCATAAACTCCAACTCCATCCTCCGAAATCCTGCACATATCTGCCAAGGGACTGTAACCACTGAATACCCAATACATATCAATCTCACCAAGTCCAATAACATAGAAGTCATCGGTCAATGTGTAGTCCCCATCCGAATACTAAGCCGTGAATCCTCTTAGTGCAACTAATAAAGAAATCCATCTCGCTACCCGCACACTAAACCCCTCAAATTCCTCAACTCGTAATCCTCGCTTCGCAGCCAACCCTCATCAATGAAGTTGTGCGTAGCTCCACTGTCAACCAGACAAACAATCCGTCCCCTTAAGCACTCCCTTCACCGAAAGGGATGGTACTCTAGAACTCCCGAGAGTGTAAAGAATAGTGACATCGGATGAATCCAATGCCTCACTCTCGCCAAGCTCTATCTGGGGCTGCTCCCCGTGCATCATGGTCACCGCCTCATCCTCTCGTGATCTCGTATCCGCGAGTGATCATCCTCCCCGTCTGAAATCACCTCAATGAGATGCACCTTGCCTTTACCAAGGCAACGATGTCCAGGCTCCCAATGATCTTTGCAATGAAAGCAAAGCTTCTTCCTCCTTAACTCATTACGAGTCTCCTGATCCACCTTAGGAGGTGGTGCACTCTTCTGCGGAGCGGTAGAGCGCTGAAATGGCCTGGAGCTCGTGGGAAACTTCTTATTGGGCTGATAAGAAGTGGGCTGATAGAAGTGGGGGATGTGTCCAAATCTAATGCCGTCTGGATGGCATCATGCAATGTCCTAGGCTTAAGAGCCTTGACCAATCCTCTCATCCTGTCATGAAGGCCCTCTATAAATAACATCACCACCCTCTTCTCAGGCATCTCTGGAACCATAACTGCTATCCGCTGAAATTCGTTGATGTATGAATCAACGTGTCCACTCTGTTGGAGTTATGCCGTGCAAGTCCCTGTAATACAACTCCACATCCTTGCGATCAAATCTCGCAATCAACCTCTCGCTGAAATCCCTGTATGACCGTAGAAGCTCATGACCCTGTGTAACTAACCCATGGTGCCACCAATCATAAGCCACCCCCTCAAGGTGTAATGTAGCGAACTGTATGGCCTCCTCGCTCCTCATGGGTTTGAGGGTAAGATAGGTGTCGAGCTTGTGAATCCAAGCCCTGGCACTGATCTTTCCACTACCATCAAAAGTGGAGAGGGTTACCTTATTGGTAACCTGCTGCAATCCCTGTTCTGCTGCGCTCTAGGCCTCCTGTCCTGTCCAGCCCTCATGTTGTCTCTCCTCTGAGCACAATATTGTGGGAGGGGAAATACATCCCTCACATGCTGCGGCAAACTCCTCCACTCATCACTCTGCCATAATAGTATCCGAAAAGCTACTTCTTCCTGGTCCCCCTCAATCTCTCTGTGGGTCACCTCTAGCAGTGAAGTTAGGCCGCATAGGCCTATCTCACACCCGCGTAGGTCTCCTCTCATCTGTATGAGTATGCCTCCGCTCACGGCGTGGCGATCCCCTAACACTCCCAAGCTCTGAAGGTGATCTGCTATGATCCTTGTAACCACTGGCAACTGATACGGATCTATCCCTCCTGCCGTGCCTGTCCCGCGGCCTATCTAGTGCCAACCTGTCCAAAGTAGTGCCCATGCGCTCCATGGTCTGTAACAACTGCCTCTGAGTGGCTGCCATATCCCGAATGAAATCCCTATCTGGATCTGCATGTTCCTCTCGAGGAGGACTCTCAGGTCTCTCACCCAAATATTCCATTTTGTCACCTCCTACAATACCAGCTTCGAGTCGTGCTCGTCTGCGGGTGTAGTATCTGTGTGGACCGTCCTCTCTGTGCTGCATTCAAAGCTGATTTCTGTTTTAATACCCTCTCTGCTTCCTTCCCACACAGGCTGGGAGGATACACTGCTCTGATACCACTGAAAGATCCCAAACCCCTTTTTGTTTGAATACTTTTTTTTTTTTAAATAAAATAACACTCAGGTGTGTAGAGCTGAACTGATAACATCAAGCAAATTCATGGAACAACATTCTCATACTGCATAAACAAATTAAATAATGCAAACCCCGCAAACCGGGTGAATTTATATAAAGGCGCCTAGGGTTTTAATGGCAGATTTCTTCATAAATAATGCAGCCATATATTCAATATTGATTTCTGATGATAAATGATTAGGGTAAACACATATAGAAATCTGCAGATGAAATGATAACAAATATTGTCTAAAATCCACTGTAAATGATCCAACCCAATCGATTTGATATATATTTGTGGCTGAAATATACAACAATAAACTGGCATGAAAAATACCTCAAACACTGCATAAATCAACTGCAGAATAAGTCGCCCCACTCTAGAAGTTGTATAAATGCTCACTGCTGCAATTTATTCCTTTCTCTGAAACTGCTGGAATGATAAATAACCTGTGTAAACAATGAAGATCCCTGAGTGGAAACTTCTCTCACTGCTCCTGGGGTTTCCGTCCACAAGAGGAATAATCCAAAGGGTTTCCGTCCTTGGATTTTGTCTGCAAAGCTCAAGCTAACTAGCGGGAAAAAATAATAATAATCTGAATGCCTTTCCCCAAGTCGCATTTTTCCCTTATAGCCAAAAAACCCTCCAAAGATGCAAGTCGCACTTTTTCCAAATCAATATAATTAATATTTAATTAATTATTTTGCTTCACTAAGCAAGTCGCATTTTTGGGTTTATTTGACCATTACCCAAACAAGTCGCATTTTTGGCTAGGAAGGCACTTTAAATAATTTATTAATTTATTTAAATGCACTTTCCTAAGTCAAAGTCACTTAAACAGTCTATTAATTCATTATATGTGCTTTAATGATATTTTACTTTATTTTGAGCACCATATAATAACATAATCCGCATCTCGTGCAATCTGCTCTCTTTTGAAGGAACCTTCCATGCTCTTGGCTGCCACCACTTGAGGAGTACCATTCCTCATACCTTGCTGCCCACTAGTTGTCCTTTGTTGTCCACAATTTGGTATCTTTGGCCCACTTGATGAAGAAGTCTTTGGCTGCCCAAATGATCCCTTTGGCTGCCCCAAAGGTGATGTTCGCTGCTGTAATAACATAGTATGATGATGATGCAATAAATCATTGCTACTACTAACCTCCTTATAAAGAAGATCATCAAAATGTTTACCTTTGTTGCTGATTTAGAACCCTCCAAAAGATTTAAAACAACATTACCCCTATTGTGACTCATGATTTTAGACGGAAAACAAGTGGAACAAGAATCAACACCTTTCATAAATTCATGCTCATCAACATTACTGCTTGGTAAATCCATCCCATATGACAATGACTCATTCTTTGGAAGATTGATAGGTACCTTTTGGATTGAAACATCTTTTTCAATTTTGCATCCAAGAAACAATGTTTGTTCCTCTTTGCCTTCCCCACCAATACAAATATTTTTCTCATTAGAAGTCATACCTTTTCCCTTGAAGCTTCTTCTCCTTCAAATTGCATGGTGGAATACTCTATGGGCTGCTTCCTCTCAAATTTTTGCATGGTGGGTTTCTCCTGTTGAGATCTTCTATTCTTCCTGGTGCCCGTACTATGCAACTCACAAAAATATTTGAAGGACAACATATCTCTCACCTTGGAATTGAGGGCTTCCTATTCTTCACCCCATGCCTCTATGTCTTCAACATCACTAGGAGTATCTACCTCAATTGGTTGTTCCTCTCTTTGAAGAAACTTGGCTCTGAATATTTGAGGTGGAGGCTTGATGGATGTCTTTGCCGGTCCAGATGAGCTTCCTTCACCAATATTACCTTGATTTCCTTGAAATTTGGTATGATAGTGCTTAGCCCTTGTATAGATCGATTCAAATCAGAAATAGCTCCTACAAAGGAGTCTCTTAGATCCCTCTGAGCATCCAACAAACAGTTTTGCAATTCTTTGTTACCTCTAGTGAACATTTCATTCAAATAGCTCATTTTCTTTGTTGGTGGAGGCCTCTCTCTATCACCCATACCTTTCTTGGAGTTCTTCTTGAGTAGTGATATCTAAAACCCTCTTCACTTGTGTCCATGCAAAAGTGTTTTTATTTTATTTTATTTATTTTTAAATATTTCCTACAGTGGCAAAGATCACTGCTCCGACACCAATGTAATGTCCCCAATGAGACACTTTCTGACCCCAAATAGAATAGTGGCAAATCCCATTAAAAATAGCAGATTATAGAAGATATACAGAAAAAATAAATGCAGATCTGAATCTATATGGGAAAATGTGACTTGCCTAGGGTATGCAAATCATTTAAAATTGAAGCAAAATCACTCTTTTTATCATCAAAATAGATCAGCTGATTTTATTATTGCAAATACACAAGAAAAGTACTAGATTGAAACCCAATTGAAGGCTGAAATATTTATTAAAATCTGCAGTTGCACCCTTCACAGACACAACTGGAAACACCAATTTCTTAGCCCAAAAATCACACCAAGTGGCTGATTTGATCTCTAAAATCTGAAGTTGGAACAACAATACAGATCTGATCCAAATCAGCTCTAAAACGCTCCAAAACAACTCTCTATATGGGTCGGTCCATCCTAAATAGGCTGAAAATGAAGAGGAATCACAACAAAACTTCTCCTCCTTCAAATCCTTGCCCAGATCTGCAAAATATATCCTTCATACACTGTTGGAAACCCCTGAATGGAGCTCCCTCTCAGCTACAATGTTCTTCCTTCAAACCCTAGCTCAAATCTGCAAATCTTGTCTTCAAATACTGCTGGAAAACACTGCTGAAATATATCTTTGAACACCAATGGAAGCTCCTGAATAGAACTCCCTCTCAAAAGAAAGAAGAGTTTTCGTTCTTCTCTCTAAGCTTAAAGAGGGTTTTTGTCCTCTAAAGCTAACTTCAAAGGGTTTTCGTCCTTTGGAGTTGTTATGCAAAGCTTACAAGCTCACACCAAAATTCAGAATTTGTCAAAATGCAAAAGATGTCCTTCCCTTGCAAGTCGACTTGCTTTTATAACAATTTTTGGCCTTTTTGCCACCCACAACCACCAATCAAATTTCTTTGGCTGCTTACCTTTTTTGTCCTCCATATGGGTTGCATTTTCCTAGGGAAAATCAAATAAAGTGACTCTCTTTTTCTAATTTTATTTTATCACTTTATTTAATCTTATCTTATCTATCTTTTCTTTCTTTTTCCTTTTTTTTTTCATTGTGTCATTCATGAATTAATGAAGTGCTTATACTAATATTTTAAGATGCACTTTATAATTAATTTATTATGACAATTTTCCCTTTTATTCCTCCCTTAGCCATCGGAAAGGGTCTTCGACCGAGAAAGGGATACTACAAAGTACACTTGCAAAAATCGACAAGCATGGTGGACAAAGGGGTCAACTTGGGAGTTCATTCTATAGAACAGTGTCTGATAGAAGAACTTGTAGATGATGATCCCGATGCCACGACATCATAGACAACATTTTTAGGATTGCATATTCTCTTGGTAGTGAATCAACCAGAGTGTTTTCTTATCCTTTGACATATTCTACAGCAAATTGGAATTCTAAGAATTTTTGTTGCTTGGGGATTTATTTTATTCTTTAGGTATCTTGCAAGAATTATGTAATCACTCCTAATTGTGAATTGTACTAGATACAAATAGGCCTTGAATGTTTCAAGGCTTTTAAGACTCGCTAATATTTCTTTTTCGGTGTTGTGGTAATTTCGCTGATTCGAGAAAATGTACCATTAGCATAGCCGACTATTTCTTCTAACTCATTAGGTTGTACTTCTAGTAGGACACCTCCCCAATAACAACCTTTGATGCATCAATGTGGACTATTAACGGGCCATTTTGGGGAATGGTGACGACCGAGAGCTTTTGGCACCTTATTTTGATTTCAAGAACTGTTTCGAATGCATAGGGGTCCATGTTGGTCCCTTCTTTTTCAAATGTCTATAAGAAGGTTCTTGTACTTTCCCAAATATTGTAAAAACGAGGCTATGTAATTGAGGTTTCCCAAGAACTTTTGCAACTGGTGTTTGTCTGTTATTTGGTTGGTAAATGAGTCAACAATGTTGAGTACATTGGGTTGTGGCCTACTAGTCCCTGATTTTATTTGCATTCCCAAGAAATCTATTTCTATTTTGAATGTTTCTATTTTGGAATCCGAGAGGACTATACCATGTTCCCTCGTGATCTTGGAGAGATAGTGCTTCCGCCATCACTTTTAGGACACGTTGTCCAAGATGTCTCTCCCCGACTCTCTTGTGAGATCCACTGATCTTTATGGTTATGAGGTTTGGGGCCCCTCCCTGCTCGAGTCGGATTGGGCCTCTATTGAGCAGGTTCAGATTCTTTTGCTTAGACGGATCATCAGATGCAAAGAGACTGTTCCTCATCATATCATTCTTGTCGAGTTTGGGGCTCGTCCTTTCAAACTAGAGGTCATCTTTGGTCTCATCTCACTCTTGCACCGCATTTAGGGACTTTCGGACTCCTCCGCTGGCTGGGGATAGTACATCTACCTTGCCTACTATTCTTCTGAGGCCATTACTCTCTCCGATCGTAGTGGTCGTGTTCGGTGCTGGTATGCCGAGACCTCTCGTCTTCTTAGATCTCTTGGGATCAACATGGACCGTCGCCCCCCTTTTAGGTACTCCATGGATGGCTCCTGATCACCTCCTTCCAAGCACGTAGGACTTGCATGCACTTCGTCGAGACATATACGGACTATTCACTCGGATTATGTGGACCAACCCCCGAGAGGAGCTACGCTCGAAAATGGCCTTCTACGCTGGTGTCTCCAGATTTTACCCTGAATCTAAGACTGCCCCATGTTTAAAAGATTTCATTCTTTTAAAATAAAGGATTTTTTCGTGTTTTTATTGCTAGAAGAGATCGATTATGCTTAAGATATTCCCAGTGAATCATATGAGCCAATTTCAACAAATACCCAGATGTTAAAACTCATTTTATCCCTTTGCCAAGTTTTGTCTGCGGAATTTTTTTATTTAATTTTTATTATTTAAATAAAGCCCGTTTGAAGTAAATTGTACTCCGGTTGAATCTGTTGAAGTTTTGCATGCCGGTATTCACACATCTCAATAGAGTTTTCACTAGGAATGAATTCGAGATCTTTGTGACTTCTAGCAATGTTTTTCGTTTTATTTATTTCTTTTGCGTTTTTCTCCGATTTTTCTGTTGTCTTTCTCGTTTAATTCCCACAGGTCCGTTCTTTGTCTGTAGTTTGTTTAATTGCATGGAACATATGGAAATCATTTACGACCACCGCACTGCGTAAGGTATTAACCTCGAAAGAAAACTTCCACCAAAAAAGATGAAGTCAAGCACAAAAAGCCTATCCTGTGGCAAGTCACACTTTTGGAATAAATGGATCTAATCTGCAATGAGAATTTTGGTAGTGGCGGGCGGTGGGAATTTCTTATCCTGCCTTGCAGGTACTTTTCCCATGAAGTCAAAGTCACTTAAGTTGCGAATGGGAATATTATAAGTGGCGGGCGGGGGAATTTCTTACCTACCTTGCAGAGCGCTTTTTCCATGAAGTCAAAATCACTTAAGTTGTAATGGGAAAATTAGAAGTGGCAGGCAGTTGGGAATTTCTTACCTGCCTTACAGAGTACTTTTTCCCATGAAGTCAAAATCACTTAAGCTGCAATGGGAATATTAGAGCCGGAGCAGGGGAATTTCTTCCCCTTGCAGGGGAAAAAAATTCCCATTATGAAAGTCAAATCACTTAAGTGGAAGAGGGGATTTTTGGAGCTGCAGTGCAGGGTGGAAATTCCCATTAAGTTGACTTCTTATTTTTAGCAATTCCTCTTGCCAAAAAGTGCGACCCACCTTGGGTGAATAACAATGCATTTATTAATGGTTTATTCACCTAATTTTGCGCCATAAATAGAAGGAAAGTCAATCCAAGTGGATGAGCTAAAGAGAAGTCAAGGATGCATGCTAAAAAATTATTTAAAAAGCAACCAGCAAAGCATGCATAATTGGGTGCCCAATTTGGGTGAATAAACACGATTGTTTATTAATTAAATTGCCAGAAATAGGAAGGGCAATTATTAAAAATAATATGTTGAGGGTTATATAAGCATGGGCTGCCATAATGAAGAAACAATTAATTCTTTTTTGCTAAGGATTGCAGCCCGGGCAGGTTTTGGCGCCAAGGGAAGGAGGTTTTTGCATTAAAGAGTGTTTTGCATTGCCAGGGAGGTTCAAGGTATTCATCATAGGTGCTCAAATCAATGTCAGGTACATTGAATATATCTTCTGAATTTGAAGTCAGATCTGCACAAATCAATCCAATTGCAAGGAATTCTGACAAAATTAGAAGAAAAAGAACTCAGACAAAGACTACTCCAGCAATGATGAAGCGTGATGAAAGAGAAGGATCAATAGAATCATGCATAACTTCCAGATTTGCTGAAGTCAATGATACAAACATAGGCCTTGAACCTATCACCGATTTAATTGACATATCTAGATCTCATAATTGCAAAGGCTTCTGGTAAAAATCCATCCTCTTGTTTCTAGTGCAACCCGTGTGGAAGTCAGTGCATGGAGAATTCCTTTCAGAAGCTTGTGCATGTGCTCCTAATCTTCCAGTTGAAGCCTTCATTGAATTTACTTGTGTTTTCCTTCACCTGGAGTGCTTTCCAGAATTTAAAATTGCTCATATGCAATTTTAAATAAAAGATGATGAGTTTTGTCTGAATTATTTACTGACAAACATTGCACTAGTGCATGTACTGAAGAAGAACTGCAAAAGCTTCAAGGATAAAAGGGGAAGACAGATCGCAAAGCAAATCACGGTGAGCTGCTTTGAGATCTAGTTTGGTGAGAATCAAAGGAAAAAGAGTCAACCGCATGCAGAATATGGAAAAAGAACCAGACTGGGAGTGTAGCAGCTTTCTTCTAATTTTTTCTCCTCTTTCTTTCTCTTATTTTCTCGGAAAAAGTAATTGAGCAATCAATTAAATTGTAAAACTTAAGTGATTGGTTTAAGAGCCGTTACTTCAAGTTACTGGAAGAAGTCAATCACTTGGAAATAGGTGGCAGACATGCAAAATAGAAGGTTTTATTTTCAATTATAAATCATGCATGTCATATAAAGAAGAATTTCAGAGGAAGATTGTCACCGTTTCCCTTTTCATAGCTTCCACATGCGGGAATTCATTTAAAGCTTCCTATTTGTAATTGCCCTCTATACACTATAAATAGAGGAAGAACCTATGGGTTAGAGGATCAAAATTTGTAATCAACATTCTTGTGTTCCAGGACTTTGCTTCGAAACCCTTGATAGCCTTCCTCGAAGCGAGGAATAGAGAGGAGGCAGATTTCCAGGAGAACTTTGTGTCAACGGTGCATTTGTTTCTTATTTCTTTTTAGATCTTTGCATAAACTTTGTGTTATCTTAGATCTGGATCTGAAACTTTCCTTTGCTTTAAATTCTGCATTTCAAGATCTATTTGTTTCGTCTATGTGCATGTGACCAACTCTGTCAACTATTGGTTAGGTTGCACATCTCCTTTCCTTCTTCTCGTATTTAATTATTTCCCTTTCACATATCATGCATATGCTTATATTTGCTTATTTGCTGCAAAATTGCCTAGCTATGGTTCATGAGCTACGCAGTTAAAGTAAAACCAACAAATAGATATTAGGAAATATAATTGACAAAATCTTACATGGGAGCCTCACCGGTAAATGAGGGAGATTTATCTCATGATTGCCTAAGTTTTTAGCTCTGCAAAAATCTAGCCAACGTACGCGCCGATCACTTCCCGGAAGTTAGCAATGGACTCATCATTCAGCCCACCTATATCTCCCGTCATTGGATGCATGCTCTTCGCATATCTTTGGGCCAGTTCAGAGTTGGATCCCATAGGCTTTGGGTCGAGAGTGATCACCATTTGGTTCGGTCCGAGAGGATTTGCCAGCTTTGCTCCCTCCAGGAGGTTGAGATAGAGGAACACTTCATCTTCCGATGCCCCATCTATTATGAGATTAGAGGGAGGTTTCATTGTCTTTTCCGTGAACATCCAACGTTCACGACCTTCTTCAAGTATTATGATCAGAGGTGTCTCGCTCTCTATTTACAGGAAGCTATTAAGCTCTGTGATAGGGCCCCTCATCCTACTTTCGTGGAGGCTACTACTTGATGGATCACATCTTTCTTTGATTTGCTCTCGGTGTGAGGGGCACTAAGCGGGGACATGATCCTAGTGGAGATCTGTCTGGCTGGCTAGATTTTCTGCATAGCATCAAACCTAGGCAACATGAGATAAATCTCCTTCATTTAACCGGTGAGGCTCCCGTGTCGGATTTGTCAATAAAAACGTGTTATTATCTATTAGGGGTTTTACTTTAACCACTTAGTTCATGAACCATAACTAAGAAGTTCTCAGCAAAGAAGTAAGCAACTGTTTAAGAAAGGAAAGTTATAGAAGAAGGAAGTAAAGGAAATACAGAGAAGAAATGGGGAAGATGTGCATCCCAATTAGTAGATAGCAGAGCTAATTGCATGCACATAGAAGAAACTTAATAGATATGAACACACAAAATTATAAAACAAAGGTAGCTCTAGATCTAGATCTATAATAACACAAAGTTTACTTAAGAGATCTAAGATTTAAAAGCAAGAAACACAGTACACCGTGACACAAAGTTCTCCGGAAACCTGCTCCTTTGTATTCCTTTGCTCCAAGTTGCTCTCAAGGGTTCAACACAAAGTCTAGAACACAGGATTGCTTCAAATTCAAATTCGATAGATTCTTAACTTGGAGGTTCTTCTCCTACTTATAGAATGTAGGAGGGAAAGTACAAATGGAAAACTCAAACTAAACTGAAACATAAACAAGTAAAGATGACATTTGGCAATCATCCTCAACTATCTTCTCCTTAAGTGACACATGTATCACTTAACTAATAGAATGGTTCCACATGACTTTAAGTAATGGTTGCAAAACCAATAACTTAAAAGTTTTACAATTTCATCCGGGAACATAGAAAATAGAAGAAGTCATGCCAGCTGTAACATTTATGTCTTCTTCTTGTTCTGATATCGGATATACTTGTCGAACATGTAATTCAACATCCTTCCATCTGTTTTAGCCACTGCTTCTTTCTTTGTCCTGAATTGCAGCACAACCCTTCATTCAACACTTTGATGCACGCTTCCACATCTTCCAAACTCGGCCCAAACCTCGCAATGTCTGCCTGCAGCACCACCAGTCTACTGATAGAATTCATCGTGAAAGGCTTGGTAGCTTTATCAATTCTCTTTTGTACCATCAGAAGAGAACCTTCCAGGGAATTAGGCACCTTAGTTGAGATGATCCGCACGTATGAAGTAACACCTCCGTCCACTCTTTCCTCAGTGAAAGAAATGACACTGTCTGGTAAATCTGATGTCCTACTCTCAAGTGCCTGCATCCTCTTCAGCAAAACTCTGCAGATTTCCAAACGGAAAGATACTGCAAACTCTAGCTACTTCCCCTTCTCGACTGATCCGTCTGGTACAATCTGTTCCGCAATCAATACATCTCCGACAGCTTGTTGATCTCGGCCAAAATACTCAGGTTACTCTCTGCAACTGTATTCATGCCTTCTATGTTTGCCATCAGTTGCTTTAGTTGATTTGCTGCATCATTCATAACCTTTAGGCGGGCTGGCACTTCCCCAAGTTGTACAGAAGCTTGACGAATAATCAAATCCTTCCATTCGTCAATAGCCTTTACTTGATTGCTTGCATCCTCCATTTCCTGCATAAGATGATCACTCACCTGCTCTGAAATGGGCTGAATGGAAGGTTTAGCGTCTTTCTATACACATAAGTCTGCAGTAGCACTCGAAAATGGGGTCCTTGGAAAGAACACCACATCTATCCAGCTTGGAAAAGACGCCTTGTGAAGCTGCAACATACACCAAGTATGAAGTCATCTTGAAGCTGAAAGTATGCTTCACGTTCCGGAGTTGCTCACCGATGTTGTTGCTAATAATTTCCGACCAATTGATTATAGAATCAACCTTGTTGATTTCAATGGTTCTGATGAAAGCATACATCCATGTACGGAAAGTGTAAGCATTCGCTTCGCCATTCATCCTGCATAGCAATTTGACGACATCATCTACCTCTTGCACCAAATTGGACCGTGGAAGAGTTCTCGGGAACTTTGAAGGAGATCTAGGCTTCTTCATGTATCGGCTATTCATTATGCTCACACAATCAGCTCTATGCTTCTCCCATCTACTGTCAACATCCTGAATACTAATAGAAGTCACCACCTTTCGCACTGAATCTTCAAACAATAATTGATGAACTCTGCGTCCAAACGAATTATTGTCTTTCCCGAAGCATCACGCACTGATCTGGATGAAGGATGATAAGATCTAGCACACTCCATCACGAACTCTGGCAATTGGGCTGTACATGGAAAAACTACAACTCGGATAATTCCACTGCTTTTAACCGCACGCATAAGTGAAGTCTTTCCCGCTCTGGATCTATCAATCAAATCAGCAAGAGGTTCCGGGCCTAGATCTGTGTCTCCTATGTCTACAAGTTTGGAAGCAATGCATGACTCCATCGTGCTTTCTTTTTCATCTCCCTTCGCCATGGCTTTGTCTATCTTCGTCTGAATAATTCTTTTTCTTCTTACTTGGCGCTTTTTCTTCAAAATTGGTGCGATCTGGACAATTCTTCAGATTCGGAGGATATATGCAATGTATTGGACATTGATAAAAGCTCCTTTTCCTTTGTAAAACACTTATATTGAATTCTTGCAATTTATTCAGACAAAAATGGCCACCGGAGAATGAATAGTGAATTTTAATTGTAAAAATCTGCACTTTTCAAGCCCACTGCCCCAAAAATTGGTGTTTAATTTGCACATAAAGAGAGCATGAATCCTTTCAACAACACCTGAGCACCTGTAACACCTATGCAAACAATTATGCAGACAAAGATCAACCTCCTTCAAAGCATGCGCCAAATCTGGAAGCTTTTAGCCTTGTTGTCACCTTGTCTGAGCAAAATCCTTCTTCTAATGGGGGCGCACTTTTCCACTTGGCTGCAATTCTTTACCTGTGAATCAAATAATTCACCCATATGGCTGCCCATGCTTATATAACCTTCACAATTCTATAATTAATAATTTCCCTAACAATTAAAGGCAATTAATTAATTAAAAATCATGTTTTTCTCTTTTAAAAATAGCATGTTTAAGGACAGCCATCCAATAAATTAAATTAATCCAATTTAATCCTTCACACATCACTTCACTTAAGCTTCACAGTGTGCTTTGACCATAGCCACTGAAAATAGAAATTAATTTAATGTTTTAATGCCTTTAAAAACATTAAATAACTCCCAAATGGGGCGCACTTTTTGAGAGGAAGGGGGCAGCCACTAAATAAATTAAATTTAATGCATTTAATTCCTTTCTTTTATTCCCTCTTTGACTTGTTGACTTCCTCCAAGCTTGGGCGCACTTTTTGAAAGAATAGATTAATTAAAATAATCACTTAAAGGCTGCCATCATCTCACCAAAGGGGGCACACTTTTTTGCACATATAATTCTATTTTTAGGAATTTTTCCACAATGGGATTCTTTACCCTGCAAGGCAGGCACCAAAATCCCATGATCCACTTAAGTGATTTGACTTTGACAATGGGATTATTTACCCTGCAAGGCAGACACTAAAATCCCATGATTTCACTTAAGTCACTTTCCTTTTATTTTATCATGGGAATTTTCACCCTGCAAGGCAGGTAATAAATTCCCGCCTGCCTGCGGCCTCTAACTTTCCCACTGCAGCTTAAGTGAATTTTATAACACGGGAAAAAGTACCCTGCTAGGCAGGTATAAAATTCCCACCCTGCCTGCGGCTTCTATTTTTCCCATTGCAGCTTAAATCCTTTGTTTTCCAAAAATGCGCCCCCATGGGGCTTTCCCGTGCACGACTTCGCTTTTTCCCAGTGATCCAGACCTCCGATGGCGACTTCCCCTGGGCATAATGTGCGTATATGTTTTTCAGCTACTCCTGTGCCAAAAATCGGGCTTCCCGTGAAAGGAATTGTTCTAGAGAAATTTCACGAAAAACGAAACGGACAATACAAAAACACGAAAAATTGTCAAAAGTTACAAATAAAGCCCAAAACTTATTCCAAGTTAAAACCCTTTTGTACATAAGAGTAATGACATATTCGATCATAACAGAGTTAAAACGGAGCGCAAATAGCCTCATACGGGGCTCAAAATAATTAAATACAAATTTCCCGCAGACAAATCCCTTCGACAAAATATAACAACTTTGGGCATCCGGGTATTTGGCGAAAAAAGGCTAATATGGCTCTTTGGGATTATCTTGGCTACGCAATACAAAACTTTCAGGAATAAAAACACAAAACGACCCATTATTTTAAAAGTACGAAAATTTTCGGATAGGGTAATCGCAGATTTCGTGGTGAAATCGGGTGACACCAAGATCTTCTCGCTAGATCTGTCGATTAAAGGAGCTTCTTCCTGACCGAGAGATATCCGGATTCATGCACAGCGACGGGCCCCCTTTTTAGATGACAGACCACTAGGTCCACTCCGAGAGCTCGCCATTCCACGTAAACATGGGCGTCTAAAACAGTTTCAGGTCCTCGACACCTGACAACAACACATCACCGCTTTTTTCAGCTGACCTTGGCGACATGCCAGGAGGGTTGGTGTCGAGGCCTTTCCCTCCACCTCCCTCTCTTTCCTTGTGCTCTCTTTCTTCTTCTTCTTCTTTTGTTGTTTTGCGAGACTCGCTTTTCTTTGTATGGTGCAGGTCCCATTGACCTATCTTTGTGGTCACTTGTTGGACATTTAATATAATTATGTTATGCTATCTTATCTACATGCTCTTCTTTGGATTTGTCAAGATTATTGTGTCGTCAATGTAGGCAACAATAAATTCATAAAACAACATGAAAACAAAATCCATCCATTCTTGGAAATAATTGGGTACATTTATGAGATCGAATGACATTACTAGCCATTGGTAATTATCTTGTGGAGTTGAGAAAGTTGTTTTCTCTATATGGTCGGATTTGTCCCGAGTTGGTAAAAACCACTTTTGCAATCAAACTTTGAGTAGACTTGGTTGTGGCAACTTTGTTTTTTTCTTTGAGGGGAATAAGGTAATGGAAAGGGATCACTGTCGTAATCTATGACCATCTGTTTTTACCCCTTTTTTGCTCGAAGTTTTTGTTTACCATGAATGTTGGACATGAGTATGGGGATTGAGATGGGTCAATCAAGATTAGCTTATCATGTTAGGGAGATCCTTGTTTAGGACAGCCTTGGTTTCTCATAGGCATTTTTCTTGGTCAGGTCCCGATATCATATGTTCTCATATTTTTGTGCCAAAATTGTTGTGGATTGAGGTCATAACAATCTTTCTTGATCGTGTGTGTATGACGTAATGTTCATTTTATCAGATAACTCAAGCGCTATTTTAGACTTTTCAAGAGTTCTTTTTTCTCTTATTTGTTTTGGTCCCTCGTTTTATTGAAATTGACAATGTCAAATATACCTTGGGAGGAGTCCATGGCTTCTTGGCTGAAACATAATCTTGAACTCAAAGGAATGAGGGGAACATGGTTTTCTTGCAACCTTTGAGACAAGGTCAATATATTTATTTGGTTTAATTGTGTAGTCTGAAGGAGCTCAGAAGGCTTGGTCTAATATGATATCATCCGTGAGTCTTGGGTACCGGTAGAATGTTAAAAGGTTGGAATTTTCATCAAGCAAAACAGGGGACATTAGGTGCATAAAAATCACAATTAGCTTCTTGGTGCATTAGGCCATAATTGTACAAAGGGTTGGGCTAATCTTTTCCAAAAGTAGTGTTTTCCTTTCCTTCGAAAGGATATCTCGTATTTCCTTAGGGCCATTCATTGTTTTCCCATGATTTGGTGTTTTTAAGTTGTTTTGGGAAGAGCATCGAAAATCTTCATGAGGGGAAAACATTTGCAATCACTTCTTTTGAATTTTCCTTTTGATATATCATGGTAGGTTTTGGTTATAATGCAGAGAGGTCTCAGTGATTGTTAGTCTCGCAATCAAAGATGATTTATTGCCATTTGACATCACTCGCTTTATTTTGGATGTCATACATATTAAGTATTTTCTCTCTTATGGGCCTTAGGAGGCTAGCTAGGAAATGTTGCTATGCTTAAGGCATATTCTTGCACTCCAACGGCATATAGTTGTTCTCGCAAGTGTGACATAGTCATCAATTTGCTCAAATCACGTAGTTTCAATTTCATGAAGTCGCTTGATTTAATTTCTCGAGTCTTTTTCTTCATTCGGACATAATTCAAATTGTATAGCTTGGGTCATGGTTTCTAGAGTGTAAAACTTACTTTTTAATATCCTCCAAAAAACCAGCATAATAGTTCTCGCAGTAGCCTAGTACACCAATCATGGACAATTCCTTGAAAATTTATGGATCAAAGGTAATAGTGGTAGCTAGGTCCCACCCTTTGTGGTTCATTATGTTTCAAGCTGATTTGACCATTCTTCTAACTTTCTTCTTCCGGTGGCTCCATCCATTTTATCGATATCAGAGACAATTTTGTAGGGTGAGTAGTGCATGGGCATGAAGAGGGACTCGGGTCATCTTGCATTGCTTCATCTAGGTCTTCGATTTTGGTTCCGGATCCTCAACATGGGATTGGGCAACAATTCTTGGTCCTTCAAAGATGATGTCCTAGTGTGATTTGGGGTAAATTTTATTGGGATGTCTAAAGATCCTATGTCCATTGGAATCGATTTCATGGTGGGATTTCAACATTACGACATACAATCTTGTGTAGAATATAGTTATAACATGATTTACTCTTTCTACCATTGAGGAACTATACAAAATATAAACAAAACTGAGTCTGTGATCAGGAATAGTTACTAATAAAGATAAATTGATGAATCAAGCATTGTCTAGATACCATGATAAGCACAATGGTTTGGACATACCATATTTAGATAATAAATTGGACTTTAGGGAAGTGTGAATCACTAAAACACCTCAATTCATCTAATGAAAATGTTGTCTAGAGATTTATAATTGAGACTAAAGCTCATGTGGGATTATTCAAACAAATTAAGACTAAGTCGCCTAGTACTGGATGAGAGTTGTGCAATGATGGTGTGAAGTGGGTCCAACCCACATGACTCCACTTGAACTTAAGACTAAGATACATAGTCAAGAATTAAGGAATGAACTTAAGGAATTAAGACTAAGAGAGACTTATGTAACATCAAACCTATAGAAAAGTTATTAGGTGAAGCTAATTGCAAGTTAGTTGAGTTAAACTAAGTGGCACTCCTTTGATGGATGATTACAGATAAAAATTAATATATAAATTCAAAAAAATATCGGATGTATTTTCGGATATCGAAAGAGGGGACGCTACATTTTGTATATCGAGCCACAATCGCAACATTAGACCTAATGGATCTATTGACTATTGTGTCTAGAGAAAATTCTTTGAATGTGAAACAAACTTTGTGAATGAAAACTTGAAGTGCTGAAAGCAAAAATGCAGATTAGCATTTATTTATTTGGAAATAATTGTGTGGTCTTATCTTATTACTTGTTTAAGTAGAATGGATTACACTAGATATTTGATATTTCTTGCCATAGTTCTAACTTGGTAAGGGCTTATCCTTGTTTGACAAAATTGATTTGCTTTTATTTTCTTTTGATTCCACCGAGATATTTATGTTCATGATCTTGTAGCGCCCACCCATGTGGGACCAAAACAATAGAGCAAATATAGCAGGATTTTTTTTGACTTTAATATTACTTGATACAACTGTGTGACACCAAAAGACTCACAAGAGTTTTCATGACACCACATGTAACTTTTACACCAACATGTAGAACACGCAAATGTCAATATGACACAATGTGCAACCAATGTAACAACTTAGATAAATGAGCAAGTATGAGACTATGACACAATCACGACATGAACATCACGAATTGGCACCTCCACACTATCACATTTTCATGGTTCAATCTTTGTCGTGTTCATATACTAATTCAAGCCTTAAAGGTTTGAAGAGCATATAACATGAAAGCATACATTTTCCTTTTTCTCTAGATTGCATTTCCCTTACCTCATTTAACACTTAATTAAAGTCGATTCTCTCTCACTACCATTTCATTTCCTCATTTAACATTTAACCTTATTCTCTCTTCGAATCCATTTCATTCCCTCATTTAACCTTATAGGTCTCGAAATCATTTATCCCTAGAGCATGTAGTTTCATTCACGATACGCCCTATTTATTTCGTTTTGAGTTTAACTTATAAATTACACTTAATCACACGAAAGAGTTAACATTGGTTTAAAGTAAAAGGGTTCTGTATTCTGATTTACTCAATAGGAAAACATCTTAGGGAACAACTTTTAGATAGACATAGTTGGCTAAAGGTTTAAACACCAATGTCATAAAGAAAGGTCCCATGTTTTAATTAACTTCCACTTGCACTCAAGGACTCTACGTCCAACTAAAAGTCAATTTTGGAGTGGTTCAAACACCTTTATCTCACAAACATCCAAGTTTTACTTTCTTTCAACAACTGCACCTCATGAATGCAATTTAAGTTCTAAAGGTTATTAACAATTTCATTCACCTTAGACTCTAATTGTTGCAATCAAGAACACAACTTGGACAATGGGACCTAATGCAAACCTTCTAAGAGATCTCTCAACAAACATCTCCTATTTGAGTCACCCTAGACTCTCCAAAACACTCACGTACAAGAATTAATTATCCTATAATAAGTTTGAGCCAGGTTTCTTTTGAGATAATTAGCAACATGAGGGAATCACCGCACTATGTGGTTTACCCAAGTTTGATTGATCACAATACAAGGAATAGTAATTACCTTCTTTACTTTCCCTTATGGTCCCATACACATACCTTGATTAGCCCTTCCAGAGAGGCTTAGGATAAGATGACCATTAAAATAAATGTTGTTAAACATGACATCATTCATGTCGCAAGGTGACACTATACCCTTAACTACCACAACATTCACACTTCCACATGCACAAGAAACCCCCTTTTTTTGGTAAATGACATGAACAATTCAATGCTCAAGGGTAACCTTCTCAAGGGATGTTAGGTTAGGATCAAACAGATAACTTTTAAAATAACCTCCTAAAAGAGGTCAAACAATAACCATTCCTATATATGGCAGTTTCTTTTCTTTGATTTTCGTTTAAGCATTTTTGAAAAGAGACACACAAGGATACATGATCATCACTTTCACATAGGAAAACATTATAAATGGTCATTTCATTTTCAGTTAAAAATGTACATCTACATTATTAGCAAGATATATGCCTACAATCAAAATTACTCCTAGAATAGAATGCCCCTTTTTTTCTCCAAGATACCAATATAATACAATCTCTTACTCATCACAAATAATCAATAGATAACCTTCATGTTCATTACAATAGTGTTGATACATCCATTTAATATTACAAGTATATTTCAACGATATCTCATATTACAAAAGCACAAGAAATGCTACCATTTTCTTCTGGTCTCGCGTACCTGCAACCATCATATAGTCAACACAATTAAGCTTGGCATGACATCAAACTAAAATCAAGCACGATTTACGTTTTCACAATTTTCTAACAATAATGAAACTATATTTATCACACTTCAAAGGAGAGTAAGAAAATACAATTGCCATTTCATTTTGTTTTCGAAGCCAAGGAGAGAGATAGAGAGAGGAGAGAAAAAACACCATTTTTCCACAATCAGTTTCTTAACAAGCAAACATCAAAGAAAGTTTCCTACAATCATGTATTCATGTTTACAAGGTTTTTCTATCGTTATTTTGCTTGGATAAGTTCATATGACAGTTTTCACCAATTAGTCGCAAGTTTCCAAAAACGTCAAATTTAGACAAGTTGCTCAAAAATCAGCGTTCAAAAACCATCTTCGAGACTCAAACAACCACAAAAACAAATTCCTACCTATTCCCCTATATACAGGGAAACATTCAGAGTTGATGAAACCCCAAACTGACAAACATGATTAAAATGGCGCTCGTCTTTTCGGAGCTACCGATCATAAATGCACTCAAGCGGCCTTGTCACCCAACGATCGAGGCCTACAAAATCTATCCAGAAAACTAGCTTGGGATGTTTTTCTCCAAACCGAGGGTTTGTAGCAATTGTCTCATAGAGGTATTAGAGATATGCAAAGTAAAAATCCATTTCGACACATAAGGCCAAACGGTGGTTCAAAACCAAATTGCACTTTTCACTTTCAGCAGCTATTTAAAGCTGCGAACTGGCCCGTTGGGCTCCTAAATGCGTTACGAAATAAGGTCAAATGGACTCCCAAAGGACGACTCAAGGTTCCATTGAACTCTCCACATGACAAGGTACCCAACTAAAATTTACGTTTCCCATTTCCGGTTTATACTCATGTTTTGTGCCTCATTGAAAAACAGGTTTTTTTAAGGTTGCACAAGGTCACCAAGGAGTAGATTTGGGATAACATTCATGTTTTAAACCCCAAATGCGTGGCTTTCATAACCAGGATTGAAATCAAAGGTTTTCCAACCATCCACAAGGTAAATGGCAGTAGCGTTTAGATTCATAGTTACAAGTCAGGTTTCAAACAAAACAAAGGTAAAATTTACTATAAAATAATGCATCCTGTTTAATTCACCCAAAAGTTATTTCTCTTTATATTGATTCACAACTCCATTTATATTAAGAAACAAGCAACGTTAAAATCATGCAAGAGAGAGTAAGATGACCATGCATGTTCGAGAATCGGCGACATGAGGGCTCCAAACGGTCCACATGCAAAGTTAAAATTTACTATAAAATAATGCATCCCATTTAATTGACCTAAAATTATTTCTCTTTATATTAATTCACAACTCCATTTATAATAAGAAACAAGCAACGTTAAAATCATGCAAGAGAGAATAACATGACCATGCCTTTTTCGAGAATCAAAGCAATGCATGATGGCTCCAAGCGGTCCACATGCACGATCCACGAGACCACACAATTGGAGAGGATTTTTGTCAAACAGTTCATGAGCGTTGAGCTAACCTCCATGACTTGCATACATTACAAACTGAGAACTTTCAACTACTGTTGCTGAGCTATAAAACTGCACTGTCCAAAATGATTTGATAGTTGTCCATCCAAATACAATAGTCTAGAAGGCCAGAGGACTTTAGGGAAATTTTGTCAAACAAATTACGTGCTTGCCAAAGCTTCCACAATTTCAATTTT
This sequence comes from Taxus wallichiana var. yunnanensis, assembly GCA_018340775.1. Taxonomy (NCBI): domain Eukaryota; kingdom Viridiplantae; phylum Streptophyta; class Pinopsida; order Cupressales; family Taxaceae; genus Taxus; species Taxus wallichiana. Next base: position 549,674,888 of record CM031242.1, on the reverse strand, counting down.
CCACATGAAATAAAACATACCCTGCCAAGGCCATCCACTACCTAACTTAGTCACTTAACATTCTAATCCTTTTCAACGAACCCCAATGGTGCATATATCGTAATCAATGTTGTCCATAAGACTGCATTTCTCTCAGGCATTTTATCAAACAGTTCATGTGCATAGAGTTTGGCCCCACATTTTGCAAACATGACTATCAAGACACCAGACAACATATTTAAAAACAATCTAGCTTTCCATGAAACTTTAACGCATGTCCATGCACTGCTCTAACCTTCCATCTTGGCACAGGCTAGAAGTAAAATGGCATGGTTGTGGAGACTGGTTTCTCACCAGTATATGCGCATTTTACTGAAGTTTCCAAGGTCTATTTCAACAACCCCATTTGGTGTGCACCCAACAAACAATCACAGTCCATGAGACCACATTTTTGGAGGCATTATAACGAACAATCTGCAGTTCTTGTGCCCTGTCAGGTTCTCCGCATTGGCATACATGCCAGTCGAGTATTTGCTTCGAGATTCCAAAGGCTTTACAGCCAGTCAAAGCATTGTTTATTTTTATTTTTTTCTTTGTTGTTTCTAAAGCCTGTTTTAACAATTCTGCTTTTAGCAAATGTCTGCAGCCAGATCTGCCTGGGCGCTAGAGATAAACCTCTGCCATAAATTTGCTTTGAAGGAACAAGGGTCTGTTTAACAAATCTTCTTGGCAGATACACACCTCATCATTGCCACAGGGCCTAAACATCCTAACCAGTGCACCACACAACAGTCCTGTGCCAAACATGGCATCCCCAATGTTTAAGCGCTCCACCCATTGGTCTAGGCACATCCCAGCATAACCCAAAGCACTAAAAACATTGCCCAGCCAAAAAGCGGCCCCAAGGCCTTTTCAACGCCTCCATTTGTTTGCATACCCTACCACTCATGGCCTGCTATTAGCCACCTTTCTTTGTGGCATCCAAACAACCAAAACACATGCCTTGAACATGCTTCCAAATTTTGCACACATTTCCTTCTGGAGGGGCAGGGAAATCAGGACAAAATTTAACTTTTCACAATGCCGAGAGTAAAACAAAACAAAACGACTATTCCCAAGCTCCCATCTCAACGCAGGTAGGAAAAAAAAAGAACATGTTGTGGTGTTTGGCTTTGCTTTTGACAAAACCATATGCATGCAGTTCACACCTCTCTGGGCATCCAAAACACAGTCACACACCACAAGAAGCTCCAATTCAAAACCATGGGATTTGCAAAAGACATTCTCTAACCAAGAATTTTCCC
>CM031242.1:549575216-549673505 GCA_018340775.1 Taxus wallichiana var. yunnanensis | reverse complement strand
AACACAAATGTTGTCAGAGTATGAGCAAGAGTTCTTCCCTGCACGGCTTAATTTTGATCCATTTGGAATAGCCAGGAAGACAATCTCCCAGGAGTACGCACATGTGCCTTCGTTAGAAGATTTCTGGATGAAGTGCAGAAGTGAGTACGAGGTCAGAAAGAAAGATTTCAGCAGGCTGTCGGCAAAGCAAGTATTTGACTTTGGACTAGCGCGGATACCTGCGGATCTTAAAGATGATGGGAACGTGGTACTTGACACTTACCATCAAATGGGAGGAGATAAAGCTCTACTACAGGATAGCAATGGCGGCTGCAGCACAATAGAAGAAAGATCCGAGCTGTGTTGGTGAGTACTTCGAGCTGGCTGCTAACGAGGGGATACTGCCTTGATGAAGTATTGATGAATCAAATCACGGCAACTTCGGCGAGAAGATTCCCTCAAGCGAAAACATGAAGGAGAGAGCAGCAGAAGGTCCGAGAAGTTGAAAGTACGCAGAAGATCTCAAGAGAAAGAGAAGACCACTTCTACGACCATAGCTTTGACTCCGACTTCTCCAGTACCTAGTGGATCACCAACTATTGCACCACAGCAGCAGGATGTTTCCATGCCTTCATTGAAACCAGCAACGTTCATCTTCTCTCCATGACCACTTCGCTCAAGACCCGCCCAGAGGAGATGTTGAAGCTGCAGAGATGACGGAGTTCAAAAGAGCTTTGTCCTTGGATGTTTCGAGAGGATGGCAGCCATGAATCCGTAGCACTTTCTCGATGGAGAGGATGCAGAGCAGAAATAGTAGCGCACTCAAGAACTTCTCATTCTCCGAGAAGTAATTACTCGGAATGGTTAGCTTTCAGGTTGGTTAGGAAGCGAGAATAGAGATGAACTTAGAGGAACATGACTACAGTAATACTTCAGGATCCGAGCGGAAGAGACAGAGGCCTAAAGTTGCTAAAGCAACTTCTAGGTTGATCATCGAGGATTCGGGAGAGAAGTTTCCGAGATATCAATCCCGGTGGAAGGAAAGGTAGAAGAGGAACTCACGGCGAGAAGATGTGACAGTGACAAAATACCACCGGTCGAAGCTACCACCGAAGGATTGAAGCGAGGACACGCAGACATCATTGGATACTTTGTTCCTTAGGCTTGACGGTGAAAAGGCGGAGAAAGAAGAGCTGAAGCAAATATCTCAATTATGTGAGATCATAGCCAAGGTTGCTAAATCTTCCATTCAAAGCCCATTTCGGCGCAGTGAGTGATCATCTTATGCAGGAAATGGAAGATGCAAGTAATCAAGTAAAGGCTATTGACGAATGGAAGGATCGATTATTCGTCAAGCTTCTCAGGCAACTTGGGAAGTGCCTACGACCCTAAAGGTTATGAACGATGCGAGAAAATCAACTAAAGCAACTGATAGAAAGCATAAAAGGAATAAATACGATTCTGCAGAGAGTAACTGAGTGTTTTGGCCGAGATCAACAAGTCAGCCGGAGATGTATTGGTCACGGCAGAGCAAATTGTGCCGGATGGATCATCGAGAAGGGGAAGCATTTAGAGTTTGCAGTATCTTTCCGTTTAGAGATCTGGCAGAGTTTTCTTGAAGAGGATGCAGCACTTGAGAGCGAGAACATCGATTTGCCGGATAGTGTTATTTCTTTCACCGAGGAAAGAGTGGATGAAGGTATTACTTCATACGTGCGGATTGTTTCTAACAAGGTGCATGATTCCCGGAGGGTTCTCTTCGATGGTGCAAAAGAGGATTGATAAAGCCACCAAGCCTTTCACGATGAACTCTGGTGTCACTCAGATTTCACCCTGAAATCTGTGACTACCCTATCCGAAAAATTTTCGTACTTTTAAAATAATGGGTCATTTGTTGTTTTTATTGCCTGAAAGTTCCTGTATTGCACCAAGATAATCCTAAAGAGCCATATTAGCCCTTTTCGCCAAATACCCAGATGCCCAAAATTGTTTTATTCTGTCATCGGGATTTGTCTGCGGGAAATTTGTATTTAATTATTTTGAGCCCCGTATGAGGCTATTTGCGCTCCGTTTTAACTCTGTTATGAGCGGATATGTTATTATTCCTATGTACCAGAAGGATTTTAACTTATTCTAAGTTTTGGGCTTTATATGTAACTTTTGGCAATTTTTCGTGTTTTTGTGGTGTCCCGTTTCGTTTTCTGTAAAATTTCTCTGGAATAACTCCTTCGCCGGGTAAGCCCGATTTTGGCTGGAGCACTGGAAAACATACACGCACATTTTACCCAGGAGGAAGTCATCATCCGAGTGCGGATCACTTTGGGAAAAAGCGAAGTCGTGCATTGTGGAAAGCCCCTCCGGGGATGGGCGCATTTTTGGAAAACAAAGGATTTAAGCTGCGATGGGAAAAACATAAGCCGCAGGCAGGATGGGAATTGTATACCTGCCTGGCAGGGTACTTTTTCCCGTGTTATAAAAGTCACTTAAGCTGCAGTGGGAAAAATAGAGGCCGCAGGCAGGTGGGAATTTATTGCCTACCTTGCAGGGTGAAAATTCCCATGATATAATAAAAGGAAAGTGACTTAAGTGAAATCATGGGATTTTAGTGCCTACCTTGCAGGGTAAAGAATCCCATTGTCAAAGTCAAATCACTTAAGTGGATCATGGGATTGTGGTGCCTACCTTGCAGGGTAAAAAATCCCATTGTCAGAAATTCTTAAAAATAGAATTCTATTATGCAAAAAAGTGCGACCCACCTTGGGTGAATAATAATGCATTAAATAAATATTTGTTAATATTTATTCACCCAATTTTGGCACCCAGGCTTGTGGAAAAGTCAACAAAAGCAAAGGGGAATAAATCAATTGGAAATAGAATTCTAAAATTAAATAAATTTAATTTATTTAATGCAGCCCCTTTTGAGAAGGAATTAATACTTTTTAAAGTATTAAATGATTATATTAATTCCTATTTTCAGTGGCTATGGTCAAAGCACACTGTGAAGCTTAAGTGAAGTGAAGTGTGGAGGATTAAATTGGATTAATTTAATTTATTGGATGGCTGTCCTTAAACATGCTATTTTTTTAAAAGAGAAAAGCATGATTTTTAATTAATTAATTGCCTTTAATTGTTAGGGCAATTATTAATTATAGAATTATGAAGGTTATATAAGCATGGGCAGCCATATGGATTTATTATTCAACACACAGGTAAAGAATTGCAGCAAGGAGAAAAAGTGCGCCCCCATTAGAGGAAGGATTTTGCACAGACAAAGTGCTAACAAAGGATAAAAGCTTCCAGATTTGGCGCATGCTTTGGAAAAGGTTCATCTTCGTCTGCACAATTGTTTTCACAGGTGTTAAAGGAGCTCAGGTGTTGATTGAAAGGATTCATGCTCTCTTTATGTGCAAATTAGACACCAATTTTTGGGGCAGCAGGCTTGAAAAGTGCAGATTTTTATAATTTAAATTCACTATTCATACCCCGGTGGCCATTTTTGTCTGAATAAATTGCAGGAATTCATTACAGGTGCTTTATAAAAGAAGAGGAGCTTTTATCAATGTCCAATACATTGCATATATCCTCCGAATCTGAAGAATTGTCCAGATCTACACCAGTATTGAAGAATTCCAGTCAAATAAGAAGAAAAAGACATTCAGACAAAGATAGACAAAGCTATGGCGAAGAAAGATGAAAAAGAAACCTCTTGCTAAATTGATAGACAGATCCAGAGCAGGAGAAACTTCACTCATGCGTGCAGATTGAAAGCAGTGGAATTATTCAAGTTAAGCTTTTCCATCCATAGCTTGATTGCCAAAGTTTGTTATGCGGAGTGCAGATCTATATCCAGATCCAGATCTCATAGTTGCAAAAGCTTCTGGCACAAAGGCTTCATCCTCTTGTTTTGAATGCAACCCGTGAAGAAGATAGTGCGTGGAAAATTCCTTCCAAGATCCGGTGCATGTGCTCTCATCTTCCAGTTGAAGCTTTCATTGAATTTTCATTCATCCGGAGTGCTTTCCAGAATTTTTAATTGCTCATATGCAATTAAAAATAAGGATGATGAGTTATCTACGGCCAACCTTGCACTGATGCATGTACAACAGAAGAACTGCAAAAGCTTCAAAGGATAAAAGAGAAGACAATGTGAAGGAAAAATTCCAGCTTGCTTCCAATTCCAACTGCTTGCAATTCCAGCTTGTTTCCAGATCCAGTTTGCTTCCAATTCCAACTGCTTGCAATTCCAGCTTGTTTCCAGATCCAGCCGCTTCAAGATCCAACTAATTCTAGCTTGTTTCCAGATCCAGTTTGAATCAGCTGCATGCAGACATGAAAAAAGACAAAGTTAGCTTTCCTCTTCCTTCTTCTTTCCTCCGACAAAGTCAGCTTTCCTCTTCCTTCTTCTTTCCTTCGACAAAGTAATTGAGCGATCAATTCAATTATACAACTTAAGTGATTGGTTTAAAAGCCATTACTTGAAGAAGTCAATTACTTGGAGATAGGTGGCGGACGTGCATAATAGAAGGTTCTATTTTCAGTTGCAAATCATACATGTCACGCAAAGAGGAATTCCAGGAAGGAGATTGCCAGCTGTTTCTTTTTCGACTTCCACATGTGTCAGTTCAACTAAAGCTTCCAGCTTGTAATTGCCCCTCTACATTCTATAAGTAGAGGAAGAACCTTCGGGTTAATCATCGATCAGAATTTGTAAGAAGCAATCTTGTGTTCTAGACTTTGTGCTGAACCCCTGAGAGCCACTTGTTGCAGAGGAATACAAAGAAGCAGGTTTCCGGAGAACTTTGTGTCACGGCGTACTGTGTTTCTTGCTTTAAATCTTAGATCTTTAAGTAAACTTTGTGTTATTTTAGATCTAGATCTAGAGCTGCCTTTGTTTCATAATTCTGTGTGTTCAAATCTATTTGAGTTTCTTCTATGTGCATGTGATTAGCTCTGCAATCTACTAATTAGGATGCACATCTTCCTTACTTCCTCTCTGTAATACCTTGAATTTCTTCTTCTTTCATTCTTCCTTTCTTAAACAGCTGCTTACTTGCTGCAAAACTTCTTAGTTATGGTTCATGAACTAAGTTGTTAAAGTAAAACCCCTGATAGATAGAAACACATTTTTATTGACAAATCTGACACGGGAGCCTCACCGGTTAAATGAGGGAGATTTATCTCATGACTGCCTAGGTTTGATGCTATGCAGAAAATCTAGCCAACAAACTCTATCAAGAGGTGGTGACACTGCGAGCAGACATATGCGAGATTTGGGCCAAGTTTGGAAGAAGTGGAAGCATGCAGAAAGTGTTAAATGAAGGATTGCTGCAATTCGGGACAGAAAAGGAAAGCAGAGGCTAAAACAGATGGAAAGATCTTTGAACTATATGTTCGACAAGTATATCGAGATATCGAGAACAAGAAGAAGATGTAGATGTTACAATTTGGCATGAATTCTTCTATTTCTTTCTTCTTCTATTTTCTATGTTCGGATGAAATTGTAAACTTCTAAGTTATTGGTTTTCAACCATTACTTGAAGTTATGTGGAACCTTTCTATTAGTTAAGTGATACATGTATCACTTAAGAAGAAGTTAGTTGAGGATGATTGCCGAATGTCATCTTTACTTGTTGTTCATACTTTAGTTCGGTTTGAGTCTTCTATTTGTACTTTCCTCCTACATTCTATAAGTAGGAGAAGAACCTCAAGGTTATTGATCGATCAGAATTTGTAAGAAGCAATCTTGTGTTCTAGACTTTGTCTTGAACCCCCGAGAGCCACTTGTTGCGAGAGGAATACAAAGAAGCAGTTTAGGAGAACTTTGTGTCACGGTGTATTTTGTTTCTTGCTTCTAAATCTTAGATCTCTTAATAGACTTTGTGTTATTTTAGATCTAGATCTAGAGCTGCCTTTGCTTTATAATTCGTGTGTTCAAATCTATTTGAGTTTCTTCTATGTGCATGCAATTAGCTCTGCAATCTACTAATTGGGATGCACATCTTCCTCATTTCTTCTCTGTAATTCCTTTACTTCCTTCTTGTAATTTTCCTTTCTTAAAAAAATGCTTACTTACTTGCTGCGAGAACTTCTTAGTTATGGTTCATGAACTAAGTTGTTAAAGTAAAACCCTAATAGATAAAAACACATTTATATTGACAAATCGACACGGGAGCCTCACCGGTTAAATGAGGAGATTTATCTCATGACTGCCTAGGTTTGATGCTATGCAGAAAATCTAGCCAACAGTTTTTGGCGACTCCGCTGGGGAACAACTAGCTTTGCAGATCAAAGCTTTTCTATTGAAGATCAGAGTGTTTTCCATACAAATCTCAACCTGGCTGAACGTCCGTTCACCAGATCCGTGAAGGCAAGGAAGGGTGATCATTTCTTCCGACTGCAGGAGCAATTCAATTTCAATCATCCTCCTCAAGTTAGAAGCCGCAGATCTAGTCTTTCACCAGGAAGGAGAGTACACACCCATCCAGATCCGGATCGTATTCAGCATAATCCGGCGGCTGGAATTATCCAACAAGTCTATCAAGTCTACACAAGGAGGAGACGTGCTCAAGCTAACATGGCGCACCAAATTGTACCTGTTCCATGGGGGGCGGCTTTTGGACCTCTCAACTTGGCTCCACCTATGCACGATCTGCCAAAGGGATCCAGAAAGAATTTTCCGAAATTCTTTGGAGATGGAAAGCAAAACCCGGATGATCATTTGGCGGCCTTCTTCATATCTTGTGGTGTGCTTGCAGTAGAGCATGAAGATGTCTCAGTCAGGCTATTCATTGAGACCTTACATGACTTTTGGGAGAATGGTTCTATCGGTGCTCCTCGGCACCATAACCGATTGGGCACTATGCGTGAACAATTTATCAAAAGATTCAAGCCTGCGCAGAGGACAAAGACGATGATCACCCAACCGACGATTGAATTGAAGAAAGAGCCAAACGAGAACATGCGGGACTTTATTGCAAAGTTCCAAAGGATTTTGTATAAAATCCCCACTTCTGCCGCATTGAGCGACGAAAATCAAAAGACGTTTTTTATAAACGCTCTATTGCCTGAAGTTGGATATCGCCTAAGACGGCAAGACTGCAAGTTCTTTGGATGCACAAAATGCTGCCGTGGAGGTTGAAGACGACTTGATCATGGCTGGAAAACTCAAACAACTATCTCACAAAGGTGATGGGGCTTCTTCAAGTACATCTGATCCTTTGTTGCAGAGATTGGCTAATGACATGCTGCAGATCAAGAAGCAGATCTCTCAAAGCGGGAATGCACCCCCTCAAGAATAACTCCTATCCGGACCTTCAATGGTCAAAATCAAAATCAAAATCGAAATGCAGACTGTTCTTTGCACCACACGCGTTTGGCAATAGAAGGCTGCTCCGAGGAATAACTTGGAAACTAATGAAGAGGATCTCGACATTGATGAATCATTTGATGATGAAGACTTTATAGATCCATTTGGCGACTCCAATATTGGTTACCCGGACTACTTAATCGATGAGGGCTATTATGAATCTTTTGAAGATTCGATGGTCACACTTTTGCGGTGTTTACAAGGTCTCGAGACACGCCAAAATCTTTGAAGCATCCACAAGCGGCCGGAAAGAGAGAGAAGATCCCGCCCGGATGTTACTATCTTGAAAAGAGGTAGCATTCTTCCTTCTTCATTAGCGCCCAAGGAGAAATATTCAAATTCTTTCAATCCGCAGCAAAGAACCAATGCACATCCTGCTGAAGCAAGTCAAGCTTTTGACATAATTGATCACATCAAGAGAAATAAGGTCCAGATGTCAGAAGCTGAGTATTTGAGGGCATTTCCTGATCAGTTGAATAGATTGGTCAAATATGTGCAAAGTAATGGTCCTAGCCCAACGAACAATAATCCACGGGGTATCTTGTCAAGTCCAAAGATTACTCCACCTTCAAATAATGCTGCTGCAAGTTCTTCTTCTTCCACCCCTTCTCCTGCTACATCGGAAAGGATTGAGCCATTCTATGTGTCTTTGCTCATCAACGGACATAAGCTAAGCAATTGCATCCTGGATTCTGGCGCTTCCGACAATGTCATGCCCGCCAAAGTTGGCTGATGCCTTGGGGCTTACATTGACAAAAACCATTGGAAGATGTTATTCCATGGAAAGGCAAGTCCCTCTTGTGGGGCAAATCAAAGATGCGCAGCAAGACTTGCTTCCTTCCTGCATAAAAAGACCGAAAATGACTATCCTCAGTAGCAGACATTCCGGTCTCTATGGCATGCTATTGAGTAGAAATTTTGCAGGAGTGGGTGGAGAAGTGAAGATGGATTGGTCTTGTCGCACATACCAATCAAAGGAGTAAATCGGAAAGCTGGAACACGAGAAGAAATCCAAGTACAGATTATCAAAATCGAGGATCCTAGATCTCGGATCTTGTTTGAGTGAATCGGATCACGGAGTCTATTACCTAGAAATGGATAAAGAAGAAATTCAACCGGTGATTCGAGAATCACATCAAATTGATAACAAGATTTGGACTCTGGAATTTGATGGTAGCTGCTGTTCATTTGGATCCGGTGCAGGTGTTGCTCTTATCTCTCCTGAAGGGAAGGTGCATGCGCACTCCTTCAAATTGATGTTCGAAAATACTAACAATACGGTGAGTATGAAGCATTGTTCATTAGGCATGGAGCAAAGCGAGAACAATGGGAATCAAATTATTACACGCAAGAGGAGATCTTGAGCTGATTGTAAAAGCGAGATAAGGGCCTCTACCAAGTCAAAAAAGACAAACTGCGGCACTATAGAGATCGGGTCTACTCTGCCATCCTGGATTTTTCAGCTTTCTCGGTATCTTACATTCCGAGAGAACAAAATTCAAGAGCTGATTCGCTTGCAGTTACTGCAGCCTTGTTGAATCCGGATCAGCCCCCTGCATTCTTTAGACAGGGAGATTACAAGGTGGAAATGGTTTTTCGCCCAAAGGTTCCTGACAACGTCCAGCAATGGCAGGTTTTCAACGATGATACACAGATTGCTGCATTTCTCCAACAGAAAGATAACTTTGAAGAAATCTACTATGAGGGAAGCAATTCACCTCCTAGGCAGACCACTGTCGGAGAAATGGATGCTGACGTCTCAGGAGGTCAGGAGATTATCCAACTAAAGGGAAATAAAATTCCCAAAGGCTTGGTGTCTCTTGAGGAAATGTTTGATAAGCATGATCAGATGCTTAAGAAAAATGAAGAAAATGAGGAAGGCTCTTCCTCTGACACACAATTACTAAATTTGGGAGCCGGCAATGATCCCAAATTAGTGAATCTGGGTAAGTGTTGTTCAAAAGCAGAAAAAGAAGCTTTCACTGAGCTTCTTAAGAAATATATGGATGTTTTTGCCTGGTCTTATCAGGATTTAAAGACATATCAGCCTGCGGAAGTTCAACACTACATCCCACTTAAATCAGAACAAAAGCCTTTCAAGCAGAAGCTGCGGCGGCACAATCCTACCATTTCAGGAACCATCTTTGCAGAAATCCAGAAGTTGTTAGATGCAAAGATTATCTATCCCATACACCATTCGGAGTGGTTAGCCAACATAGTCCCTGTAAGAAAGAAAAATGGTGAAATTAGGTTGTGCGTGGATTTCCGCAACCTTAATCAAGCTTCATTGAAGGATAACTACCCTATCCCCATCATGGATCACACTCTGCAGGTGGTCACTGGATCTGAGATGCTTTCCATGCTTGACGGCTTCTCAGGATACAATCAAGTCAAGGTGGCTGAGGAAGATCAATACAAAACGGCGTTCATCACACCTTGGGGAACCTTCGCATACCAGAAGATGCCGTTCGGCCTGATTAATGCTGGTGCTACATTTCAAAGAGCTATGGATCTAGCCTTTGCTCATCTCAAAGATATAAGCATAGTTGTGTACCTGGATGATTTGACAGTCTTTTCTAAAGATAGAAGCACACATATTTCAAACTTAGAAGAGGTCTTCATACAATGCCGCAAGCATGGTATTTCTTTGAATCCTAAGAAATCTATCTTTGCTGAATCAAGGAAAGCTGCTTGGGCACATTGTTTCCAAAGAAGGAACAAAGATAGATCCAGAGCGTGTCAAATCCATTCAGATATTACCTTTGCCCACATCCAAAAAAGGAGTTCACTCTTTCTTCGGAAAAGTGAATTTTCTCAGAGATTCATTCCTGACTTTGCTGAGCTAACCCGTCATATTTCGAATATGATGAAAAAGACACAAGATTTTAAGTGGAGCAGCGAAGGGAAGGAAGCTTTCGAGAAAATCAAAGAGGCCCTGTCGAAAGCACCAGTCTTGGTCTCACCTGACTTCAATAAAGAATTTATTCTTTATTGTTATTCTTCTGAACATACTATGTCAGCAATATTGATGCAGAAAAATCAAGAGGACGCAGAAACTCCTATTGCTTTCATGAGCACGCCACTCAAAGCCTATGAGTTGAAATACACTCCAATGGAAAAGCACGCATATGCGGTGGTGAAGGCGTGCAAAGCATTCAGGTACTATATTCTTTCCTCACATACTGTGGTTTTGGTCCCAGATACTGCAGTTAAATCTATCCTTACTCAGCAAGAGTTAGGATTGTTGAGAGGCACATGGGTGACGAAAGTTCAAGAATATGACCTGGATATTAAACCAACAAAGCTGGTTCGAGGAAGAGGTCTGTGTGAACTAATGACAGAAATTAAAGCATCAGTACCTGAAGCAGATCAGGATGGAATAGATGAAGATTTACCTGCAGTACTGTTTATAGATCTGGTAGAGGAATGGTACAGTAACATTGCTTACTTTCTAACGTATGGAGAATGCCCAGATCGACTTTCCAGAAAAGAAAAACGAACTATTAAATTGAAGTCAAAAGATTTTGTGCTTTGGGATAATGGTTTGTACAAAAGGGGAATTGATGGTGTATTTCTCAGATGCGTGGATAAAGCTCAACAGGATCAACTACTACAACAGTTTCATGACATGGCTTGCGGTGGTCATTTCTCAGCCCGAGTCACTGCACACAAGATCCTTAGAGCAAGGTATTACTGGCCCACCCTTTTTCAAGATACTGCAGAATGGGTAGCTAAGTGTCAAGCATGCCAACATTTTGTTGGGCGTGTGAAATTGCCTGCATTACCCCTAAAACCCATTGTGATTGAAGAACCTTTCCAACAGTGGGGTATGGATTTTATTGGAATGATTAACCCGGCTTCCAGCGCCGGTCATCATTACATTCTAACAGCTACTGATTATTTTAGTAAGTGGGTAGAAGCTATTCCTGTGAAGAATGCCACTTCCGCTGAAGTGTGCAATTTTATAAAAGAAAATATTATTGTCAGGTTTGGCGTACCCAGCAAAATTGTAGCAGACAACGCTCCGAATCTTTCTTCTGAGGAGTTGGTGGAATTCTGCTACACGTATGGGATTCAACTTGTTCATTCCTCAAACTACTATCCACAAGGGAATGGTCAAGCTGAATCTAGTAATAAGAACTTGGTAACTATCGTGCGCAAGCTTGTAACAGAAAATCAAAGGACTTGGCATAAAAAGTTGTTTGATGCATTATGGGCCGATAGGATCACACCAAAGAGGGCGATAGGCATGTCCCCATTTCAGCTGCTATATGGAAGAGACACAGAGCTGCCTCTCACCTTGGAATTGCCTGCCCTACGACTTTCTAAAGCCCTGGAAGATTCCACGTTCACGGATGCTATTGATAAAAGAATCATGTACCTGACTGAATTGAGGGAAGTACAAACTCAAGTTGCAGATAGGTTGACAGAGCATCAGAGGAAGGTGAAAGTCATCTTCGACAAAAATGCCAGGGAAAGAAAGTTTGAAGTTAATGACTGGGTCCTTCTATGGGACAAAAGAAGAGAAACAAAAGGCATGCATGGAAAGTTCGATTCACTATGGAAAGGGCCTTTTGTAATCAAAAAGATCGCCGGAGCAGATAGCTTCATTCTTGCTCATCAGGATGGAGTTGAATTGCCGTTGCCTTTCAATGGGCAACACTTGAAGCTGTTCCGAACATGAGAAGCAGGGTAAAACCTGTATGTACATAAATAAAACCTTTGTTTGTTTTTCCTTGTTTTGTCTTGTTTTGGTGTTGTGTTGTGTTGTGTTTGTCTGCCTGACCCCGTGCCCAAAAGACAAGATACGAAACCAGAGATGCTGGGATCTCATCTTTTCCCTTTTCCATTCTGACAAGAGAAAAGATGTCCACAGACGGAGCCAACTGGTGTCACTCAGATTTCACCCCGAAATCTGTGACTACCCAATTTGAAAAAATTTCGTACTTTTAAAATAGTGGGTCATTTGTTGTTTTTATTGCTTGAAAGTTCTGTGATTCAAGGTCAAGATAATCCTAAAGAGCCATATTAGCCCTTTTCGCCAAATACCCAGATGCCCAAAATTGTTTTATTCTGTCGTCGGGATTTGTCTGCGGGAAATTTGTATTTAATTATTTTGAGCCCCGTATGAGGCTATTTGCGCTCCGTTTTAACTCCGTTATAAGCGAATATGTTATTATTCCTGTATACCAGAAGGATTTTAACTTATTTTAAGTTTTGAGCTTTATTTGTAACTTTTGGCAATTTTTCGTGTTTTTGTGGTGTCCCGTTTTGTTTTCTGTGAAATTTCTCTGGAACAACTCCTTCGCCGGGTAAGCCCGATTTTTGGCCTAGAGCAGCTGGAAAACATACACGCACATTTTGCCCGGAGGAAGTCATCATCGGAGGTCTGGATCACTGGGAAAAAGCGAAGTCGTGCAGGGAAAGCCCCTCGGGATGATGGACGCATTTTTGGAAAACAAAGGATTTAAGCTGCGATGGGAAAAATATAAGCCGCAGGCAGGATGGGAATTGTATACCTGCCTGGCAGGGTACTTTTTCCCGTGTTATAAAAGTCACTTAAGCTGCAGTGGGAAAAATAGAGGCCGCAGGCAGGTGGGAATTTATTGCCTACCTTGCAGGGTGAAAATTCCCATGATATAATAAAAGGAAAGTGACTTAAGTGAAATCATGGGATTTTAGTGCCTACCTTGCAGGGTAAAGAATCCCATTGCAAAAGTCAAATCACTTAAGTGGATCATGGGATTGTGGTGCCTACCTCAGCAGGTAAAGAATCCCATTATGGTGAAAATTCTTAAAAATAGAATTACATGTGCAAAAAAGTGCGCCCCCTTTGGTGATGGATAAAAATAATTAAATTGATTATTTTTAATAAATTCTATCCTTGGAAAAAGTGCGCCCAAGCTTGAGGAGGTTGAAAAGTCAAAGGAGGATTAAAATAGAGCAATTAAATTAATTAAATTTAGTGGCCCCTCTCCTTGGAAAAAGTGCGCCCCATTTGGGCATTATTTAATGATTTTTAAGGCATTAAATCATTGAATTAATTTCTATTTTCAGTGGCTATGGTCAAAGCACACTGTGAGGCTAAAGTTAAGTGCTGTGTGAAGGATTAAATTGGATTAATTTAATTTATTGGATGGCTGTCCTTAAACATGCAATTTTTAAAAGAGAAAAGCATGATTTTTAATTAATTAATTGCCTTTAATTGTTAGGGCAATTATTAATTATAGAATTGTGAAGGTTATATAAGCATGGGCAGCCATATGGATTTATTATTCAACACACAGGTAAAGAATTGCAGCAAGGAGGAAAAGTGCGCCCCCTTTAGAAGAAGGATTTTGCACAGACAAATTGCTAACAAAGGCTAAAAGCTTCCAGATTTGGCGCATGCTTTGGAAAAGGTTCATCTTCGTCTGCACAATTGTTTTCACAGGTGTTAAAGGAGCTCAGGTGTTGATTGAAAGGATTCATGCTCTCTTTATGTGCAAATTAAACACCAATTTTTGGGGCAGCAGGCTTGAAAAGTGCAGATTTTTATAATTTAAATTCACTATTCATGCTCCGGTGGCCATTTTTGTCTGAATAAATTGCAGGAACTCATTACAGGTGCTTTATAAAAGAAAAGGAGTATTTATCAATGTCCAATACATTGCAAATATCCTCCGAATCTGAAGAATTGTCCAGATCTGCACCAGTATTGAAGAAAGCAGGCCAAATTAGAAGAAAAAGAATTATTCAGACAAAGATTGATAAAGCTATGGCGAAAGGAGATGAAAAAGAGAGCACGATGGATTCATGCACGCTTCTAAACTCACGACATAGGAGACACGGATCTAGGCCCAGAACCTCTTTCTGATTTGATTGATAGATCCAGAGCTGGAAAGACTTCACTCATGCGTGCGGTCAAAAGTAGCGGAATTATTCGAGCTGCAGCTTTCCCATGTACAGCCCAATTGCCAGAGTTTGTGATGGAGTGTGCTAGATCTTACCATCCTTCATCCGATCAAGACGTGATGTTGCGGGAAAACAATAATTCGCTTGGATGCGTAATTCTTCGATTATTGTCTCAAGATTCCAAAGGTGCGAAAGGTGGTGACTTCTATTAGCATTCAGGATGCTGACAGTAGGTGGGAGAAACATAAAGCTGATTGTGTGAGCATCATGAATAGCCGGTTCATGAAGAAGCCTAGATCCCCTTCCAAGTTCCCGAGAACTCTTCCACGATCCAATTTGGTGCAGGAGGCGGATGATATTGTCAAATTGCTATGCAGGTTGAATGGTGAAGCGAATGCCTACACTTTCCGGACATGGATGTATGCTTTCATCAGGACCATTGAAATCAACAAGGTTGATTCTATAATCAGTTGGTCAGAAATTATTAGCAACAACATCGGTGAGCAACTGCGGAACGTAAAGCGTACCTTCAGCTTCAAGATGACTTCATACTTGGTATATGCTGCAGCTTCACAGGGTGTCTTTTCCAAGCTGGATAGATGTGGTATTCTTTCCAAGGATCCCATTTTCGAGTGCTACCACAACTACCATCGCACTGCGTGCGAGGACTTCAAAGTGATCAACGATGGTTTCTTCTACGATTTCATCTGCAGGTTAGACAAAGACTTGAAGACTCACAGAGTAAGCAAGGAAGCATGGGAAGCAGTGTCCAAGATTGGCAGTGTATTCATCCAGTTTGCAGATTTCACATACCTCAGGGTTACGAGCTTTTCAGGTGAACCAACAAAGATGCCAAGGTACCCAAGTGACAGATTGATTGCCATGGAGCTAAGCAGGCAACTTGTGGAGTTACACGACCTTCAGTCGAAGCGGCACAAGTCTACGGGCTACTTCCCACTCACTGTGGGATATTACAGTTGCATCAGCATTCACAGAGCTCGAGGAATGGAAGCACAAATGTTGTCCGAGTATGAGCAAGAGTTCTTCCCTGCACGGCTTAATTTTGATCCATTCGGAATAGCCAAGAAGACAATCTCCCAGGAGTATGCACATGTGTCTTCGTTAGAAGATTTCTGGATGAAGTGCGAAGTGAGTACGATGTTAGAAAAGAAAGATTTCAGCAGTCGTCAAAGCAAAGCAAGTATTTGACTTTGGACTAGCGCGGATACTGCGGATCTTAAAGATGATGGGAACGTGGTACTGACACTTACCATCAAATGGGAGGAGATAAAGCTCTACTACTGAGGATAGCAATGGATGGCCGCAAACACAATAGAAGAAAGATCCGAGTGTGTTGGTGAGTACTTCAAATGGCCGCTAACGAGGGATATTGCCTTGATGAAGTATTGATGAATCAAATCACGGGCAACTTCGGCGCGCAGAAGATTCCCTCAAGCGAAAACATGAAGGAAAGAGCAGAGAAGGTCCGAGAAGTTGAAAGTACGCAGAAGATCTCAAGAGAAAGAGAAGACCACTTCTACGACCATAGCTTTGACTCCGACTTCTCCAAAGACTAGTGGATCACCAACTATTGCACCACAAGACAGCCAGGATGTTTCCATGCCTTCATCAAACCAAAGAACGTTCATCTTCTCTCCGCAGCCACTTGCTCAAAGACCCGCCCGTTCCGAGAGGAGATGTTGAAGGCTGCAGATGACGGAGTTCGAAAGAGCTTTGTCTTGGATGTTTGAGAGGATGGCAGCCATGATCATCGTAGCACTTTGACGATGGAGAGGATGCAGAGCGGGAAATAGTAGCGCACTCAAGACTTCTCATTCTCCGAGAAGTAATTTCTCGGAATGGTTAGCTTTGCAGTTGGTTCGGAAGCGAGAATAGAGATGAACTTAGAGGAACATGACTTGCAGCCTACTTCAGGATCCGGCGAGAAGAGACAGGAGGCCTAAAGTTGCTAAAGCAACTTCTAGGTTGATCATCGAGGATTCGGGAGAGAAGTTTGCTTGAGATATCAATCCCGGTGGAAGGAAAGGTAGAAGAAGAGGAACTCACGTGCGAAGATGTGACGGTGACCAAAATACCACTCGGTCAAGCTACCAGTTGAAGGATGAAGCAGACACGACAGAGACATTCTTTGGATACTTTGTTCCTTAGGCTTCGCATGTGAAAAGGCGGAGAAAGAAGAGCTACGAAGCAAATATCTCAATTATGTGAGATCATAGCCAAGGTTGCTAAATCTTCCGTTCAGCCCATTTCAAAGCGGTGAGTGATCATCTTATGGGAAATGGAAGATCAAGCAATCAAGTAAAGGCTATTGACGAATGGAAGGATCGATTATTAAATCAAGCTTCTGTGCAACTTGGGGAAGTGCCAGCCCGCCTAAAGGTTATGAACGATGCAGAAAATCAACTAAAGCAACTGATAGAAAGCATAAAAGGAATAAATACAGTTGCAGAGAGTAACCTGAGTGTTTTGGCCGAGATCAACAAGCTGCCGGGAGATGTATTGGTTGCAGAGCAAATTGTGCCGGATGGATCAGCCGAGAAGGGGAAGCAGCTAGAGTTTGCAGTATCTTTCCGTTTGGAGATCTGCAGAGTTTTGCTGAAGAGGATGCAGGCACTTGAGAGCAGAACATCAGATTTGCCGGATAGTGTTATTTCTTTCACTGAGGAAAGAGTGGATGGAGGTATTACTTCATACGTGCGGATTGTTTCTAACGAGGTGCATGATTCCTCTGGAGGGTTCTCTTCTGATGGTGCAAAAGAGGATTGATAAAGCCACCAAGCCTTTCACGATGAACTCTATCGGTAAATTGAGGGTGGTGACACCGCAGTGCATACATTGCAGAGATTTGGGCCAAGTTTGGAAGAAGTGGAAGCATGCGCAAAGCAAAGTGTTAAATGAAGGATTGCTGCAATTCAGAAGAAAAAAAAGCTAGCTAAAACAGATGGAAAGATCTTTGAACTATATGTTCGACAAGTATATCGATATCGAACAAGAAGAAGATGTAGATGTTACATTTGGCATGAATTCTTCTATTTCTTTCTTCTTATTTTCTATGTTCCCGGATGAAATTGTAAACTTCTAAGTTATTGGTTTTGCAACCATTACTTGAAGTTATGTGGAACCTTTCTATTAGTTAAGTGATACATGTATCACTTAAGAAGAAGTTAGTTGAGGATGATTGCCAAATGTCATCTTTACTTGTTGTTCATACTTTAGTTAGTTTGAGTCTTCTATTTGTACTTTCCCTCCTACATTCTATAAGTAGGAGAAGAACCTCGGGTTATTGATCGATCGAATTTGTAAGAAGCAATCTTGTATTCTAGACTTTGTCTTTGAACCCCGAGAGCCACTTGTTGCAGAGGAATACAAAGAAGCGAGTTTCCTAGGAGAACTTTGTGTCACGGTGTATTTTGTTTCTTGCTTCTAAATCTTAGATCTCTTAATAGACTTTGTGTTATTTTAGATCTAGATCTAGAGCTGCCTTTGCTTTATAATTTCGTGTGTTCAAATCTATTTGAGTTTCTTCTATGTGCATGCAATTAGCTCTGCAATCTACTAATTGGGATGCACATCTTCCTCATTTCTTCTCTGTAATTCCTTTACTTCCTTCTTCGTAATTTTCCTTTCTTAAGTTTGCTTACTTGATGCGAGAACTTCTTAGTTATGGTTCATGAACTAAGTTGTTAAAGTAAAACCCCTAATAGATAAAAACACATTTATATTGACAAATCGACACAGAGCCTCACCGGTTAAATGAAGGATATTTATCTCATGACTGCCTAGGTTTGATGCTATGCAGAAAATCTAGCCAACGAGCCTCGCTCCGATACCAACTATAGTGCCCACCCATGTGGGACCCAAACACAAGACCAAATAAAGCAGGATTTTATTTTTGACTTTCATATTACTTGATACAACTGTGCGACACCAAAAGACTCACAAGAGTTTTCATGACACCACATGTAACATTTACACCAACATGTAGAACACACAAATGTCAATATGACACAATGTGCAACCAACGTCACACTTAGATAAATGAGCAAGTATGAGACTATGACACAATCATGACATGAACATCACAAATTGGCACCTTCCACACTATCACATTTTCATGGTTCAATCTTTGTCGTGTTCATATTCTAATTTAAGCCTTAAAGGTTTGAAGAGCATATAGCATGAAAGCATACATTTTCCTTTTTCTCTAGATTGCATTTCCCTTACTTCATTTAACACTTAATTAAAGTTGATTCTCTCTTCACTACCATTTCATTCCCTCATTTATCCTTATAGGTCTCAAACCATTTGTCCGAGAGCATGTAGTTTCATTCACAACGATACACCCTATTTATTTCGTTTCAAGTTTAACTTAAGTACACTTAATCACACGAAAGAGTTAACATTGGTTTAAAGTAAAAGGGTTTTGTATTCTGATTTACTCAATAGGACAACATCTTAGGGAACAACTTTTAGATAGACATAGTTGGCTAAAGGTTTAAACACCAATGTCATAAAGAAAGGTCCCAGGTTTTAATTAACTTCCATTTGCACTCAAGGACTCTACGTCCAACTAAAAGTCAATTTTGGAGTGGTTCAAAACACTGTTATCTCACAGATTTTAATTAACTTCCACTTGCACTCAAGGACTCTACGTCCAACTAAAAGTCAATTTTGGAGTGGTTCAAACACCTTTATCTCACAAACATCCAAGTTTTACTTTCTTTCAACAATTGCACCTCATGAATGCAATTTAAGTTCTAAAGGTTATTAACAATTTCATTCACCTTAGACTCTAATTGTCGCAATTGAGATCACAACTTGGACAACTTGGACCTAATGCAAATCACATCCGTAACTAAACCTTCTAAGAGATCTCTCAACAACCATCTCCTATTTGAGTCACCCTAGACTCTAAAAAACACTCACGTACAAGAATTAATTATCCTATAATAAGTTTGAGCCAGGTTTCTTTTGAGATAATTAGCAACATGAGGGAATCACCGTACTATGTGGTTTACCCAAGTTTTATTGATCACAATACAAGGAATGGTAATTACCTTCTTTACTTGCCCTTATGGTCCCATACACATACCTTGATTAGCCCTACCAGAGAGGCTTAGGATAAGACAACCATTAAATTAAACGTTGATAAACATGACATAATTCATGTTGCAAGGTGACACTATACCCTTAACTACCACAACATTCACACTTCCACATGCACAAGAAAGCATATGTGAATGCCTTTTTTTGGTAAACGACACACGAACAATTCAATGCTCAAGGGTAACCTTTCAAAAGATGTTGGGTTAGGATCAAACTGATAACTTTTAAAATAACATCCTAAAAGAGGTCAAACAATAGCCATTCCTATATACAACAATTTCTTTTCTTCTGAATTTTTTTAGCATTTTTAAAAAGAAACACACAAGGATACATGATCATCACATTCACATAGAAAAACATTAAAAATGGTCGTTTCATTATCGATTAAAATTCACAACCATAATCACAATATAATACAATCTCTTACTTATCACAATATAATCAATAGATAACCTTCATGTTCATTACAATAGTGTTGATACATCCATTTAATATTACAAGTATATTTCAACGATATCTCATATTACAAAAGCACAAGAAATGCTACCATTTTCTTCCGGTCTCGCGTACCTGCAACCATCGTATAGTCAGCATAATCTGCTAGCATGGCATCAAACTACAATCAAGCACGATTTACGTTTTCACAATTTTCTAACAATAATGAAACTATATTTATCACACTTCAAAGGAGAGTAAGAAAATACAATTGCCATTTCATTTCGTTTTTGAAGCCAAGGAGAGAGATAGAGAGAGGAGAGAGAAAAACACCATTTTTCCACAATCAGTTTCTTAACAAGCAAACGTCAAAAGAAAGTTTCCTACAATCATGTATTCATGTTTACAAGGTTTCTCTATCGTTATTTTGCTTGGATAAAGTTCATATAACCGTCTTCGAGACTCAAACAATCACGGAAACAAATTCCTTCCTATTCCCCTATATACGATGGGAAACACTGATGAGTGACGGAACCCAAAGCGCCAAACAGAATAAAATGGCGCTGTCTTTCTAGAGTTACCGATCGTAAATGCACTCAAGCGACCTTTTCGCCCAACGACTGAGGCCTACAAAACCTATCCAGAAAAACTAACTTGAGGGATGATTTTTTCCTAATTGAGTGTTTGTAGCAATTGTCTCATAGAAGTATTAGAGGTATGCGGAAACAAAAATCTGTTTCGACACCCAAGACCAAAATGGCGGTTTAAAACCAAACTGCACTTTTCACTTTCAGCAGCTGTTTAAAGCTGCAAACTAGCTCGTTGGGCTCCTAAAGCGTTATTTAAATAAGGATGAGCAGACTCTATCATGTCCCCATTTTTTAAGACCCTTAGCCTATTTTTCCCCGTGGCCTTTGGGATGTGCAAGGGGAACAATTTTATTAAATAATTAAATATTATTGCTTGAAGCAATAATTATTTAATTTAATTCCCAAAATATAAAAATTAAATGGGGAATTAATTAAATAAATATTTAGGTGGTTTTTATTGATAAAATCACCCTTTGAAAAGGGGACGCCACACCTAGGAGAAATAAACTGTTTTTATTTAATAATTTCCCTCTCCTAGGGATTTTGAATTTTGTGCCTCCTTGCTTATAAAAGGATCATTATTATCTTAGTTATGATGAAATTAATTTGATGCTCCATGCTTGGAGTTGGGATGCATGCCCATTGATGTTCTCTCTCTCTTGCATGGGAGGTGGTATTGAGCTGGTTTTGAGATTCAACTGAAGTATTTATTTGTGAGATCCATGTTTGTGGCTTTGGCACACATTTTGGTTAAACTTGCAAGCGAAAATCTGCCTTTTTCTACTGTAGCGAATCACTGTAGCATCGTCACTGTAGCAGCTAGGGTTTTATGATTAAATCAAAGTGTTATTGATATGTGTGAGCTATTTTGTATGTGATAATTAAGGTAGAATCGACCAGCTGGAGTTAGGTTATTCCTTGAAGTGAAGTAACTGAGATCTATGCATATTTTGTGTATTTGATGTATGAAATTCATTCCAGTTGCAGCGATTTGCATTATGGTGATTTAGGGACTGATTTAAATGCAGTTTTCTATGTGATTCGATTGGCTGGTTGTATGATTGTGACCTCTTGTTTAAATGCATTGTGAAGTGGTACGACTTGGGTTTATAACTCCTATATTGCAGCGACCTATGCCTGAGTAGTTGTGGACTGTTTGTGAATGATAAATAACCAGATCTCTGTATGCTCATGTGCAGCGACAATCTGGGCATTGTTGGGTAACTCTCTTGGGCCATTTTTGAAGTAATTCGATTAGTAATTGCTCCCTTGTATACAGCGACTCCTTCTATGCTGTTTGTGGACCATTTGCTTACTTCATTTGAGATGGATAGATCAAGTTTAAATGCATGATGTTACTTCCTTTGACAGCAATTTATCCTGGGCAATAATTAGCAAGGGTTCCTTAGTCTCTTAATTGCAGCGATCAGCCTGGGTATATTTGGGACTGAATTTGGGTGTGTTTGTTGTTCTTTCCTTGCCCGACGAATAGAGCTGTTCTTCTTCTAACCAGCGACTTCCTCAGGTTGATAATTCAATATTCTGATGCATGTATATTGAGTTATATGTCCAGCGACTTGTAATGCTGGTTTGTTAGTCACCGTGACTTCATATGGTGTGCTAGGATCTGATTTGGGGTTTGTAGTAAGGTGTTGTTCCTTCCTCAGAGCCATCAACTTATTTGAAAGCAAATATTGAAGGATATTAATGCATATTTGAGCTCCATGTGTCCAGCAGATTGATAGTATGTGATGCAGGATGAATTGAAGCCTTCTAGCAAAGATCCACATGTGGCTTGTCTAAATAATCATACCTTGATAGCTAAGCACATTTTGGTTTAGGTTTTTCCATGATAAAGAGTGGTTTGTCTTGTTTGCTTTTAGGAGAATACTGTGATCAGATTTCTATTGCAGCAGTATATATTCATGAGATTGTGGAATTTTAGTGGATGAGTTAAGGCCATTAAACCCTTACCCTCGGGTTTATTGAGTCATTTACTCAACCGGTATAAGTAGTTTGTTGTGTTCAGTTGATTGATGCATTGAAGAGTTGGTTGTTTGCCTAATTTCTATTGATCTCAGAAAGTGGGATATTATAGACTCCCCAAAGGACAACTCAGGGTTCGGTTGAACTCTCCACATGACAAGGTACCCGAATAAAATTTACGTTCCCCATTTCGAGGTTTATAGTCATGCTTTGTGCCTCATTGAAAAACATGTTTTTATTAAGGTTGCACAAGGTCACCAAGGAGTAGATTTGGGATAGCATTCATGTTTTAAACCGCCTACTACGTGGCTTTCGTAACCGGTACTGAAATCAAAGGTTTTCCAACCATCCACGAGGTAAATGGAAGTAGCGTTTACATTCATGGTTACAAGTCTGGTTTTGAACAAAACAAAGGTAAAATTTACTATAAAATAATGCATCCCGTTTAATTCACCCAAAAGTTATTTCTCTTTATATTAATTCACAACTCCATTTATAATAAGAAACAAGCAAAGTTAAATTCATGCACGAGAGAATAAGATGACCATGCCTGTTCGAGAATGAAGTGACACGAGGGCT
The DNA here is from genome assembly GCA_018340775.1 of Taxus wallichiana var. yunnanensis. Taxonomy (NCBI): domain Eukaryota; kingdom Viridiplantae; phylum Streptophyta; class Pinopsida; order Cupressales; family Taxaceae; genus Taxus; species Taxus wallichiana. The sequence continues at coordinate 549,650,549 of CM031242.1, read as the reverse complement.
CCAAGCTATCCAAATGCACGATCCGCGAGACCACATAATTGGAGAGGATTTTCATCAAAGGTTCATGAGCATTGAGCTAACCTCCATGATCGCATACATTACAAACAAAGCACTTTCAACTACTGCACGAAGCTATAAAACTCCAATGTCCAAAATGATTTGATAGTTGTCCATGCAAATACAACAGTCTAGAAGGCCAGAGGAGTTTAGGGAATTTTGTCAAACAAATTGCTCGCTTACCAAAGCTTCCACAATTTCAACTTTCCACATGAAATAAAACCATACCTTGCTAAGGCCATCCACTACCTAACTTAGTCACTTCACTTAACATTCTGCTGGCTAGATTTTCTGCATAGTTGAAAACCTAGGTAGTCATGAGATAAATCTCCCTCATTTACCGGTGAGGCTCCGTGTAAGATTTGTCAGTTAAATATGCTAGTATCTATTTGTGGGTATTACTTTAACCATGCAGCTCATGAACCATAGCTGTATAGTTTTGCAACAAGTAAGCAGTTGTTAAAGAAAGGAAATATCTGATGAAGAAGAAAATAATAAAAAACAGAAAGAAAGAGGGAAGATGTGCAACCCAATCAATAGATTACAGAGTTGATTGCATGCACATAGATAGAACAATAGATATTAACATACAAAATTATAAGCAAAGGGAACTTTCAGATCTAGATCTAGAATAACGCAAAGTTTATGAATAGATCTAAGACAAAAAGTTAGAAACAAAATGCACCATTGACACAAAGTTCTCCGGAAATATGCTCCTTTCTATTCCTCTGCTTCAAATAGCTATCAGGGGTTTCAACACAAAGTCTGGAACACAAGAATGTTGCTTACAAATTCTGATTCTTTAACCCGTAGGTTCTTCCTCTACTTATAGCATGTAGAGGGGAAATTACAAATAGGAAGCCTTTAGTGAACTGACACATGTGGAAGTTCAAAGGAAACAACTGCAATCTCCCTCCTCGAATTCCTCTTTGCATGACATGCATGATTTATAACTGAAAATAGAACCTTCTATTTTGCATGTATGCCACCTATTTCCAAGTAATTGACTTCTTCAAGTAATGGATTTTAAACCGATCACTTAAGTTTTATAATTTAATTGATCGCTCAATTACTTTGTCGGAGGAAATAAGAGAAAGAAGAAGAAAGAGGAAAAGAGATTAGAAGAAAGCTGCAACACTTCCAGTCTTGTTCCTTTTTCCATATTCTGCATGCAGTTGATTCTTTTGCCTTTGATTCTCACCAAACTAGATCTGGAAGCGGCTGACTGTGATTTTGCTTACGGGTGTTGCCTTTGACTTGTCTTCCCTCTTATCCTTGAAGCTTTTGCAGTTATTCTCCAGTACATGCATCAATGCAATGTTTTCCTCAGAATAACTCATCATTTTTATTTTTAATTGCATATGAGCAATTAAAATTTCTGGAAAGCACTCCGGGTGAATGCAAATTCAATGAAGGCTTCAATTGGAAGATTGGGAGCACATGCACAAGATCCTGGAAGGAATTCTCCATGCACTGACTTCTTCATGGGCTATGTCAGAAACAAGAGGATGAATTTTTGCAAAGCCTTTGCAATTGGATCGATTTGTGTAGATCTGACAATTAAATCGGTGATAGGTGCATGGCTCATGTGTCTGATTGACTTCAGCAAATCTGGAAGCTATGCATGATTCCACAGAGCCTACCCTTTCATCCCGCTTTGCCATGGCTGGAGCAATCTTTGTCTGAGCAACTCTTTTTCTTTTTATTCGGGAATTCTTTACAATTGGTGCAGATCTGGGGATTTCTTCAGATTCGGAAGATATATTCAATGTATCTGACATTGATTTAAGCTCCCTTTCTTATATAAGCACCTGTAATGAATACCTGCAATTAATTCAGACAAAGACGGCAACCGGAACATGAACACTTGATTTTTATCATAAAAATCTGCATATAAAGCCCGCTGCCCTAAAATTTGAGGCTTTGCTTGCATGCAAAGCAAGCATAAATATTTTCAACTTCACCTGGGCACCTGTACCAATATGCAGATAATTACACAGGCATAAAACAAGCTCTTCCAATCCTAGGCGCCAAACTTTGAAGCTTTCCGGCAATGAAAAACACTTTTTGAGCAAAAATCCTCCTCCTTTGGGTGCCAAACTGTCCGGCTGCACTCCTTTGCTAAAAGAATTAATTAATCCATCATTATGGCAGCCCATGCTTATATAACCTTCAACATTCTATATTTAATAATTGCCTCCTATTCCTGGCAATTAATTAATAAATAAACATGTTTTTTCTTTCAACTTGGGCGCCTAAACTTGCATGCTCATGGCAGCCTTTAAATAAATTAATTTAATTTATTTTTAGCCTCCTTCCTTTAGTTCTCTTTGACTTCACATCATGCTTTGACCTTCTATTTCTCCATGCGCCAAAATTAGGAATAAAAACTATTAATAAATACTTCAAAAAGCATTATCTATTCTCCAAATGGGTCGCACTTTTTAGCATGCTTTAGGGCTGCATTAAATAAATTAATTTAATTTATTTTTAGCCTTCCTCTTCCAGTCTTCTTTGACTTCTCCTCATGCATTGACTTTTCCTCATCCCTGGGCGCCAAAATTAGGAAGGAAAACTATTAATAAATGCAATTAAAGTTATTATTTAATTCCCAAAGGGGTCGCACTTTTTTGAATCATGGCTGATTTCTATATTTAAAAAGTCAATTTTGATGGGATTATTCACCCTGCACATGGCAGCTCCAAAAATCCCTTCATCCACTTAAGTTGTTTGACTTCCATAATGGAAATTTTTACCCTGCAAAAGGCAGGTAAGAAATTCCCATCAATGCCTTAAGTGATTTTTCTTTATTTTATAATGGGAATTTTCACCCTACAAGGCAAGTAAGAAATTTCCGCCTGCCTGTCGCCTCTAATTTTCCATCGTAACTTAAGTGACTTTGCCTTCATGGGAAAAAGTACCCTGCAAGGCAAGTACAAAATTCCCCCTGCCTGCTGCTACCAAAAATCCCACTGCAACTTAAATCCATCCATTCCCAAAAATGCGACTTGCCCAGAAGAGGCTTTTTTGTGCACGACTTCATCTTTTTAAAGAGAAGCTGACTTCCTGAGGCCGATTTCTTTTGGCATGGCGGCCGTAGATGATCTCTAGATACTCCTGTGCAATAAAACAAATCAGTATTGCGAAGGAATGACCTAGGGAATTTCACAGAGAAAAACAAAAAAAAAAAATGAAAACATTGCCAGAAGTCACAGATAAAGCCCAGGATCCATTCCTAGTGAAAACCCTACTGGTATATGTGAATATTGACATGCAAAACTTCAACAGGGCTAAACCGGAGCACAATTTACTTCAAACGAGGCTCTAAATAATTAAATAAAATTTTCCCACAGACAAAACTTGATGAAGGGATAAAATGATTTTCGGCATCTGGGTATTTGTCGAAATTGGCTCCTATGATTCATCTGGAAATATCTTGACGCAATACAAGCATCTTCTGGCAATAAAAGCACAAAACGACCCTGTTAGCTAGATTTTCTGCATAACATAAAACCTAGGCAGTCATGAGATAAATCTCCCTCATTTACCAGGTGAGGCTCCCGTGTCGATTAATTAAATATGCTGCTAGTATCTATATGGGGTTTTACTTTAACTATTTAGCTCATGAACCATAGTTATATAGTTCTGCAGCAAGTAAGCAACTATTTAAAGAAAGGAAATATTTAAAGAAGGGAATTATATAAACACAGAGAAGAAATGGGGAAGATGTGCATCCCAATCAATAGATAACAGAGTTGATTGCATGCACATAGAAGAAACCAATAGATATCAACACACAAAATTATAAGCAAAGGCAACTCTAGATCTAGATCTAAAATAACACAAAGTTTATTAGAAGATCTAAGATAAAAAGCTAGAAACACAATGCACCGTGACACAAAGTTCTCCAAAAATCTGCTCCTTTATATTCCTTTGCTTCAAGTGGCTCTCAGGGGTTTCAGCACAAAGTCTGGAACACAAGAATGTTGCTTACAAATTCTCCTCCTTAACCCGTAGGTTCTTCCTCTACTTATAGCATGTAGAGAGGAAATTACACATAGGAAGCTTTTAGTTTAATCGACACATGTGGAAGTTGGAAAGGAAACAACCGCAATCTCCCTCCTGGAATTCCTCTTTGCATGACATGCATGATTTGCAACTGAAGATAGAACCTTCTATTTTGCATGTCTGCCACCTATCTCCAAGTAATTGACTTCTTCAAGTAATGGCTTTTAAACCAATCACTTAAGTTTTATAATTTAATTGATCGCTCAATTACTTTGTCAGAGGAAATAAGAGAAAGAAGAAGAAAGAGGAAAGCTGCAGTCTTGTCCTTTTTCATATTCTGCATGCAGCTGATTCTTTTGCCTTTGATTCTCACCATACCTGGAAAGAATAGATCTGGGAAGCGACTGGATCTCGGAAGCAAGTGACTGTGATTTTCAAGGGCATTCCCTTTGACTTGTCTTCCTTCTCATCCTTGAAGCTTTTGTAGTTCTTTCTCTAGTATATGCATCAAGTCTGCAATGCTTGTCCGTAAATAACTCATCTTTTTTATTTTTACTTGCATATGAACAATTAAAAATTTGGAAAGCACTCCGAGTGAATGCAACTTCAATGAAGGCTTCAACTGGAAGATTGGGAGCACATGCACAAGATCCTGGAAGGAATTTTCCATGCACTAACTTCTACAATGAGCTACGCCGTAAAACAAGAGGATGAGTTTGTGCCGAAGCTTTTGCAATTATGAGATCTCGGATTTGGATCCGATCTGTAGATCGGATGTTCAAAGCAAAACTGGAAGTAATACATGATGCCGCTGAGCTTTCTCGTTCATCCCGCCTTGCCATGGCTGTAACTGTCTTTGTCTCGAGCAAGTCTTTTTCTCTTTTTCCGGCTGGAATTCTTCACAACCGGTGCAAATCTAGATAATTCTTCGATTTGAGGATATATTCAATGTATTGGACATTGATTCAAGCTCCTTTCTTTTATAAAGCACTGTAATGAATTCCGTAATTAATTTAGACAAAGATGGCAACTGGAACATGAACAATGGATTTTAATCATAAAAATCTGCATATATATCAAGCCTGCTGCCCCAAAATTTGATGTTTTATTTGCATGCAAAGCAAACATGAATTTTACCAACTTCACCTGAGCACCTGTATCACTTATGCAAACAATTATCCAAACACAAATCAACCTCCTTCAACCTGTGCGCCAAAATTGGAAGCTTTTAGCATTAATTTCACCTTCTTCTGAGCAAAAATCCTCTCCAAATGGGGCGCACTTTTCCTCTAGGCTGCACTTCTCTGCCTTTGAATTAATTAATTCATCCTTATGGCAGCCCCTGCTTATATAATCTTCACAATTCTATAATTAATTAATGTCTTTCCTATTCCTGGCAATTAATTAATTAATTAATAAGCTTTACTCTTCAAATGGGGCGCCTATTTTGTGCATGCTCATGGCTGCCATTAAATAAATTAAATTTATTTAATTTTAGACTTCTGCTTCTAGTTAACTCAAGCCTCACAGTATGCTTTGACCTTAGCCACTGAAAATAGGAATTAATTAAATCATTTAATACTTTAAAAGTATTATTTCTCTCCCAAATGGGGCACACTTTTTGACATGAAGGGGGCTGCATTAAATAAATTATATTTATTTAATTTTAGAATTATATTTCCGACTTCCTTTTTCCACTTTCCCTTTGTTGACTTTTCCACAAGCTTGGGCACCAAAATTGGGTGAATAAATATTATTAAATGCATAATTATTCACCCAAGGTGGGTCGCACTTTTTGACAAGGGTGAATTCTATTTTTAAGAAGTCAACTTCTGATGGAAATTTTCACCCTACACCGCAACTCTAAAGATCCCTTCTTCCACTTAAGTGATTTGACTTTCATCATGGGAATTTTCACTGCAAGGTGTAATAAATTCCCACCCGCCTGTTGCTTCTAATTCTCCCATCATAACTTAAGTGACTTTACCTTCATGGGAACAAGTACCGCAAGGCAGTACAAAATCCCACCCCCCGCGCACCAAAAATCCCATGATCCACTTAAGCTATTTGACTTTCATAATGGGATTATTTACCTTGCAAGGCAGGTAATAAAATCCCATCAATGCCTTAAGTGATTTTTCTTTTATTTCACCATGGGAATTTTCACCGCAAGGAGCGGGTAAGAAATTCCGCCGCCCGTTGCCTCTAATTTTCCCATCATGACTTAAGTGGCGTTGCTTCCATGGAAAAATTACCCCGCTAGGCAGTGTACAAAATTCTCACCGCCTCTGTTACTTCCAAAAATCCCATGATCCACTTCAAACCCTCTTTTTCCAAAAATGCGGCCAACCCAGAAGAGGCTTTTTGGTGCACAACTTCGTCTTTTCCAAGAGAACTAGACCTCGATGGTGAATTCCTTCTGGCACAACATGCGTATGTGATCTCCAGATACTCTAGGCCAAGAATTAGGCCAAACCGACAAAGGAATCGATCCAGAAAAATTTCACAGAAAACGAAACGGGAAAACAAGAAAAACACAAAACGTTGCCAGAAGTTACAAATAAAGCCCGTAATGCATTTCTCGGTTAAAACCCTACCGGCATATGGGAATAATGACATGTACGATCACATGAGTGGTTAAACCGAGCACAATTCACCTCAAACGGGGCTCAAAATAATTAAATACAAATTTCCCGTAGGCAAACCCCAGCGGCAGAATAAAACAATTTTGGACATCTGGGTATTTGGCGAAAATGACTAATATGGCTCCTTGGGAATATCTTGACACATTACAGAAACTTTCTGGCAATAAAAACACGAAACGACCCATTATTTTAAAAGTATGAAATTTTTTAACATGGGGTAGTCTCAGATTTCAGGTGAAATTGAGCACACCAGCTAGAAAACCCGTTATTTTAAAAGTACGAATTTTTTTACACATGGAGTAGTCTCAGATTTCAGGGTAAAATCTGGGACACCACATTCTAATCCTTTTTCAACGAATCCTAATGGTGCATATCCCGCAGTCAATGCTGTCCATAAGACTGCATTTCTCTCAGAATTTTATCGAACAATTCACGTGTATAGAGTTTGGGTGGTTTTGCAAACATAACTATCAAGACACACCATTACAACATATTTAAAAAAATCTAGCTTTCCATGAAACTTTAATGCATGTCCATGCACTGCTCTAACCTTCCATCTTGGCACAAGCTAGAAGTAAAATGACATGGTTGTGGAGATTGGTTTCTCCCGTATATGTGCATTTTACTAAAGTTTCCAAGGTCTATTTCAACAACCCCATTTGGTGCGCACCCAACAAACAATCACAATCCATGAGACCACATTTTTGGAGGCATTATAACGAACAATCTGCAGTTCTTGTGCCCTGTCTGGTCTCCCACGTTGGCATACATGCCAAAAGAGTATTTGTTTTGAGATTCCAAAGGCTTTACAACCAGTCAAAGTATTATTTATTGTTAATTTTATTTTTATTTGTTGTTGGGAGTTTCCAAAGCCTGTTTTAACAAATATGCTTTTAGCAAATGTCTGCAGCCATATCTGCCTGCGTGCTAGAGATAAACCTCTGCCAAAAATTTGCTTTGAAGGAACAAGGGTCTGTTTAACAAATCTTCTTGGCACATACACACCTCAGCATTGCCACAGGGCCTAAACATCCTAACCAGCGCACCACACAGCAGCCTTGCGCCAAACATGGCATCCCCAATGTTTAAGCGCTCCACGCATTGGTCTAGGTGCATCCCAACATAACCCAAAGCACTGAAAACATTGCCCAGCCAAAAAGCAGCCCCAAGTCCTTTTCAATGCCTCCATTTGTTTGCATACCCTACCATGCATGGCCTGCTATGAGCCACCTTTCTTTGTGGCATCCAAACAACCAAAACACATGCCTTGAACATGCTTCCAAATTTTGCACACATTTCCTTCTGGAGGGGCAGGGAAATCAAGACAAAATTTAACTTTTCACAATGCCGAGAGTAAAACAAAACAAAACAACTATTCCCAAGCTCCCATCTCAACGCAGGCAGGAAAGAAAGAACAGGTTGTGGTGTCTGGCTTTTCCTCTGACAAAACCATATGCATGCAGTTCACACCTCGCTGGGCATCCAAAACACAGTCACACACAAGACATTCTCTGACCAAGAATTTTCCCAAAATCCCTCTCGTAAGCAAACTCACAAGCCTTAAGAAAATTCTCATAATCTTTTCATGGAAAACCAAAATTACAATACCCAAGGTACATTAATTCTTCTTGAAATGAGGTTTGGTTCAAGCTCCAAAATAAATTTGGAGAGATTTAAGAATAATAAATAATTATTTATTTATTTATTTATTTTTAAATGAAAACTCTTTTATTGTGCTCATTTCATGCTTTATTTAATTTTTTTAACATTTTCTTTAACCGAAACCTCCACCACTCTTGATACGCCCCTTATTTATCACGTAAATATCTTCATTGAGGAATATGTAGAATCCTTTTATTGATATTGTAAAACAATTTGATTAGCACAACGTTAACAATATAAAAGCTACTTATAAAACTCAAACTCAACCTCGAGATGCTCTCGAGTTGAATGAATCGCAAGGCGAATGACATCACCTCGTAATCGAAGACACGAAGATACGTTTAGCCCATGAAGGACAACTTCAATGTTACCCTCTTTATTTTATTATCACCATAGTTTAATTTATTTCATTGCTAATTTTATTTGCGATCCCCAGTCGGTGGTCAAAACGACGACTGACATGAGCCCAACATTCAATGACCATCACACAGTCCTTGGGCAAGGGTTCTAAATGCATTTATTTGACAATCAGGATAGGGTTATCATGATTCCCACAACACATGGGGATTGGCGACAACATGAGCACGAAGGGGGCACTACAAATCTTAGGACATAATCTCTTGAATTTTGTGCAGACTAATAGGTATTGAGTTTTTCACAACTTAACGCTTTGATTAAAATAATGTATTGTTGGATGCATTGTCTATTCACATACTTATAGATCTAAGTGTAGTCAGGAAAATCATTAGATGGTAGGGTCACTATTATTTGGGTTCTTGTGATTTGACTAATTTATAGTTGGAGTAGACACACATGGTTCTCATCGTTATTTTTATTATTATTATTTTCAGTTTAAGGCGGAATGCCTTTGTCTACTTCCTTCGATAAAGGGCAGGGATACGACTTAGTTAGGGAGGTGAAACATTGGTATTCGTTATGATCCGAGGTTGGAGGACTCTTCACTATTACTCATCCCCTTCTATAGCTGCATATTATCGAAATACATGTACACGAAGACTTTTTCTTGCGACTGAGCTATTGTTGCCTATGAAAATGTATGTTTTCATATTTAAATTGTTGATTGTCAATAATTGTCTTAATATTGATTTTTCTAGCATAGTTGGGCATAATGGACTTGAATAAGTAGTTTGAAGTTGTTTGTTCCTACATCCTTCCTTGAGGGATTAACTTTGCTGACGACTTTAGTCTTTGAGGGATTAGTTTTTTTTGTCATGAATGACAATTTATTTCCTTGATTGGCTTGTATTATAAAATGATAGGGTATTGAATTTGTTGTGCTAGTTTTGGCTTTGTTTCATGAAATTTATCCCTATAATTATCTGTATTGAAGGGCAGATGTGTCACCTAGGTAAGGTGTTACAACTGAATTTATTTGATCAGCAATAAGAGGCCAAAAGCCTTGATCTCGCCATCTTAGACTGGTGATGAGAACCCTAAAGCCTCATAATTATTTAGTTGGATATTTTGAATTGATTTAGTAACTCTTTTTACCTTCTTGGAAGCTAATGGAATTGTTGGATATTTTGATTGGATTTGTTTTGATTGTTGCTTGCGAGTTGTTGCTAACTTGTATTAATTTCTGAAATTTATTGAATCCGTGTTTCATGGACTTTAACTAATTTATTGTTGTGTGAGCTACACGCAACTGTGGCTGGCAGCAACCTTTTTCATTTATGAAACTCTAGGTGATTGTGTAGTGGCTTTTCTCTTAAGGAGGAAAATTTGATGTTTTAATTTTGTTGAAGGCAAGGGATCATGAAATTTGATATTATTGTTGTTATAATATTAATTATGAGGGTTGTTTATCTTTTTAAAGACATGAAAAATTGTGCTCTTTTTGCTCGCCTTTGAACAACTTTTCTTGAAATTTAAAAACAAAACTTTTTGAACTCACTTGACTTTGCATTTACAACCAACTGTTTTTGTGACTATTAAGATAAATTAATGGGTGAGCAGACTTTCTTGTGGGCTGCTCTAAAATCCATTGGGTGAGAATGATTTTAAAAACTAAAATTTTAATAAAACTGTTGTTTTTAGCATGTTGCTGAGCTAGAGATTGAATATGTAAGGTGGAAAAATTGCAATAACTTGATGGTAGTCTTTGATTTTCAATGCATTTATCCTCTTTTTCGTGTGGAACAAGAGGTCAAGAGCTTGTTGAAGTAAGTACCTTTGTGTTTGTCCCAATGATGCATAAAGACGATGTTTGTTTTAAGAGGGGAAAGTTGTCACATCCCATTCTTGGGTTCCCCAAACGTGAGGCTTGCAAGGTCGTCATTAGGCCATGTTAAATTGTTAATGCAAAATTAAATTTAATTGAATACTGTTAAATTAAATTGAACACCAAATGAGCACCATTATAAAGCTATGTTACTTCAATTAAATTTAATTGGATTGTGTTTCTTCTCTTACCTTGAGTACTTAATCCCTTGTGAAGAAATGAAAAGTATCTTACTCTTTCTCCCTCTGATTAATGTATATATACTTATATGCAGAATTTATCATATGGGGAAAGATTACATGCCAGTTTAGTTTGAACTGATCCATGACAATGCAGACTTTTGCAGGATCTCCCAGGAAATGCAAAGTAAATTTGGAAATTTTGGTTGTTTGTGAAGAATGTTAGAGTACAATAAGGATTGTTATTATTTAAAAGACTAATTCGTTTTTCTTGCATAAGGAAAGAGTATAATGTGTTTGTTAAAAAAGGCGTGAGTGCTGAAGTAGGAGGTTTTATTTTGAAATATGGATTTGTAAACACTTGAAACTATGTTCCTTCTTTAATGAGGAAATATGTACTGAATTTGTTAAAAGGAAATCAATGTCTTAGTTGTGAATTGGCGTAATCTAGTTCCAAACCCTTATGACAGGTTATTTGTGTTGAAAACAATATTGAAGCTTTGAAATATGCATTATTTATAATGTCTTACTGAACTTTTCCCTCTACTTGAGAATGTATTCTTGTTATTATATTATGGCATCCTTGAATGTTTAACTTGCATTATACTTTCATGGACATTATGAATACTATTCAGTGCATTTAAGTTTATGGAAAAGAGAAATACATATGTTTGCATGGGTTCTGGTCAATGAATAAAATAATTACTATCAGGCTTGTGAATATTGGTTGTGATTGTGTGATGGAGGAATGTGCACTTGCTTATTGAGATCCATGATAAAGATTGCAACTAAGATCATACTCTTGAAAAATATCCTTTGGGAATGATGACTTGAATTCTAGAGAATTTGAATCTCCTCCATTAAGACCTAACCTTGAAAATCATCTTGATCTTCTAATTTGATTGTAGCATAATTCAAAATGCAAACCTAAATTGATATATTGTAAATGCAAGGCAACCCTGAACAATTATGGGTTTAGCAAACACCCGACCACCTACATGTGAACTTAGTGACTTCGAGGCTCTTATAGTTCTCAATATAATATGGAAGAAACTTTCGATATCTACTTTTGGTTGTGATCATATACTATCCGACTTCGACCAACTTGTTTGAGGATATTATGAGTGGGCTATACAAGAAATGTCGTAGATAACATTCATTTGCTTTAATAGTGTGAACTGCTAAGGGAAAACAAATAATGTGATCTTCCAACTTGTATTGTTACTTCGAATATAATACTCGTTAAGAACTGTGTAACCATAACTATACAATTGTTGATCATGAACTATCTTTTCTTGAGTCATCAGTAAGGGGTTCCAAATTCATAAAAGCATATACTTGACTCATACCTGTAACATGAATAAGAGATTGTTATATTAGAATGGTTTACATTGGTATAAAGGACTAATATTTGATTATGAATAACTTAGTTCTTAATCATTTTGTGATAAGACTCTAAACTTGAAGTTATTAATCATTATGTGATAAGCCTCTTTTTGACATGCAATGATGAATTTCAATGGATTGTCTTTATCTTGTCTCATTATTCTTGCTTCATAATTTGGTAACCGTCTTGAATATCTTTAATCAATTACATCAAAGGAAGAGACCAATGTATATGTCTAACCATGCTACAAAATTGCATTATACGTAAACTATGGTATACGTTATACAAAGTGGAATTGGCCTACAATCCACTATTCATAAGTCAATCAATTGAAAATAAACTACAATTTTTGCTAAGTTAAAATTAATCTAAAATGTTGATATATTGAACGTGAGAGGAATGGTTGTCGTTACCATATCAAGGAAGAAAACTCTTGTTGATCGGTATAAGGTCTTGTAGGATAATGATTGCTTCTATTTTGAATGTCCTAAGAATTATGATGACATTTTCAACCTTTGAAGGGAAATATTTTGAATTATTAAATCTCTTACCGTTGTAAACTCAATGAGGCTTAGCTATCTAGCGAATTTGCTAATAAACTCATTGAGGGTCGTGATTTGCATGGCGATGCATTATGTGGATTGCATTACACTCAAGCAACTGATAAGTATATGGCCTTGCCTCTAGAAATTTTAATGAACTATTTTGATGCTAAGCAATGTGGTCTCGTATGTCGTGGTGCAAGTTGTTGTCTTCTTAATGACATTAATGAACCGAAGGAGCACTCAACTTGATTAGATAGAATGTATCCCATTTACCTAAATCACAAGTGTACATGTAATATGCCATTTTTAATATATAGTTGATTATAAAGGACTCTAATACATTGAAGTAAGATGTCTTTTATGCAATGCACAACTAAATGTTTCAAGTTTTCAAGTGTCTATTGAATAACTATATAATGAGTAGATTTCTAAACAAACAACACCTTCCAACAAGAGACATCAAGTAAAAGTTCATAGTTTTCATTATATTCTCAAATGATAATATTACAAGATTCTAGCAACAATAAAAATAACAACTTTCTTCGTAAGGACCAATGTTTTCAAGAAGCAATGAGTACAAAATGGTGATATACAAGAGTGAGAACTTTACAAGCCACATTTATTTACAACAAGAAGAGAATGCCCACAAAAGATGAGGATGACCAAGATGGCAAGAGGCTTCAACTATCTCCAACATGAGCTCCAACTCCATTACTCCTACAAGAAACCAACTCCAAGAGAACATGGCTTGTTTACCACCCAACCAATAGGCATCATCACATGCCTTTCCATGGTTGGAAGTCATGCTAGCCTCCCCCAAGCCCATGGGAGAGAGGAACTAGCTTCCACAATGTGCACAAGTAATAATGGGGTTTAAACACACAACAAGAGAAAACACAAGACCATTCAACTACTTAGACCTACTATACAATGAAAACCACACATGAGGAGAACAATGTCAACCTCACAAGGGGGAAGAGAGGAAGAAGGATGCCCAAACAAGGTGTCCAACCATAGGAGCACCAATAAATACATATATATATAAAAACTCCTTATACCTCCTAATCATACATCCTCCTTATTCCTCCTTATGCTAAAGAAATCCTTCTTGGGAGGATTTTCAAACCCAAGAGGGTTTCCTCACCAAGAATGGGGAAAGGTTCAAGCCATATGAAACTTTCTCCCACCTCAAACCATATGAGGGGATGAGAAGGGACCTTCATGGCTTGACCAACAACCATGAGGTTTGAGAGGGAAATCCCTCTCTCTTCCCCTACATTCTCCAAAAACCATCATTCCAAATGATGGTGGAGAGGAAACAAAGGAAAAGACAAGAACAAGCAAACAACCACATTCACCATACATCATTTCACACACTATTCTATTGATCAAGCAAAGTTTACAAGATAAACAAAACTAAGAGAAAAAGGATAAGAACCCTACCTCTAATATGCTTTCCAAAACTCTAAGCTTTTCCCCTTTGTCCAAGCTTCCTCCAAGCTCCAAAATTCTCCAAGTGCTCCCAAAAAAATGAACCAAGAAGACCCATTCTTCCCACATGAGAAAGAATAAAAAGAGGAGCCCAAAAGTTTCCTCACCAATGGGAAAGTGACAAGTGTCACCCCCTCTCCTCTCAAGAGTCAAAGATTCCAAAAACAAAATAAGTAAGAGTAAACTCACCTTTTATCCCTTTTCACCCAAAATACTAAAAACTAAAATAAAACAAAGTGGAGCAACTTTTAACACTTTCACACAATCCAACCATCTTACATGGATGGTGACTAAAGAGGGCTAAATGGGAGGGAAACTCCCTCCAAACCTTGGAAATAGGTCCCCCTACCTATTAGGTAGGGTCCAAGGGCCCATTTTCATGCTAAGGGAACCCCCAAACTCAAAAGGGGTCCCTAAAATTACCCAAAATAACCCAATTTCGGGTTTGGCATGCTTGGGCACAAGGGTAGAGGGTGTGGGGTCCACCCAAGGTTCACATGTGGTCCCCAATCCCTTCTACCAACACACACACACTTCCCAAAACCAACACTTAACTTAAGATAAGATCATTAACCCCTAAGCTAGTTTACTTAATACAAACACATCCTAAACCTAATTAATTTTACAAGACATAATTACATTACAAAATGAGGGTTCACCCATGGTGCCCAATTAAATACATCTAATCTAAGGCCTCAAACATTTAGCATGGTTAGGACTCAGCCCGTGGGCCGCTTGTGCACAATTGCGTAGCTGCCCTGAAACCCATGCTCTCCTATACCTGTCACCTGCACACTCATTGCACACATTAACCGCACCTGTCCAATATAATAAACATCATCTATACATCACAATCTCAATCAAACTTATAATGTCGAACATAATTTACAATTGATAGTGCAATGCATACAATTATCCACATAGTTTGCCATGAATCATCCACAAATAAAATTGCAACGACATATACTTAGGTTAGCATGAAAATCACCATCATTAAATCCAAAACACTATATCATCAATCAAATTAACCACAAGAGACTAACATCTAACCGATAAGTCTATCATATAACCCTGTTAGTGTCATCACATCATACGAAATATATCAGTATATGAATCTAATCCAATTGGCGCTACGCGCCCAAAATGCCATAATGTCCAAGAGGATAAAATATCATAGTAAAATGTCCAAAGTCTATCAGAGTCTCAATCAAAACATGTCTAGAAATAAAGGAACCAACAGATAACTGGAGCTATAAAAATGTGGGCACTACATCCCCCTCTCCTAGAATTAGACTTCCTCCTGGAAGTCATTGGAAGAGATAGGGATATCTAGCCCTCAGTGGTGTAGCATCCTCCTGTAGCTGATGACTCGTCATATCGATCCCACTGCACTCTAACCTGGTCCAAATCTCGACCCCGAAGGGCCAACCTCCGGTGCTCCAGTATGCGTATGGGCTCCAATCTCCACTGCCCTCCGTCCTCTACCTGTAATGCCGACCAATCCAAAACATGAGAAACATCTGGTACATATCTACGTAGTACGGAAACATGAAAACATCGTGGGCCCGTGCAAGGCGTGGTGGCAAAGCTAGCGATAGGCAAATCGGACCGATGACCTCAAGAATATCAAAAGGCCCCACAAAACGAGGCGATAGCTTAGAACCCTTTCCATAACGGATCGGACTCTTATGAGGACGAACCCTCAAGAAGACTTTGTCACCCACTGAGAAGTGACGATCGATCCTCTTGGTGTCCGCATACACCTTTTGGCGTGTGCTCTAGCCTCGCTCAAGACGCCGCCGAATCGTAACAACTCGCGCTCTAAATCCTGAAGATAAGCTGGCCCCAAAATAATCCTGTCATCTAGTCTATCCCAGCTCAAAGGTGTCCTGCAAGGTCGTCCATACAAAGCCTGATAGGGAGCCATGCCAATGGAGCTATGATAACTGTTATTGTAGGCAAACTCAACTAAATGCAAATAGTCTTCCCACTTCTTCTGCTGGTCCATCACGTACATCCTCAACATGTCCTCTAACACCTGATTAACCCTCTCTATCTGCCCATCTGTCTCTGGATGATATGCCGAACTAAAATTAATCTGTGTACCCAAGGCCTCCTGAAAAGAAGTCCAGAAAATTGATGTGTAGATGGTGTCTCTGTCATTAATGATCGTCTTCGGAATCCCATGCAATCTGACAATATCCTCCATGAACACTTTGGCGATGGCCTGTGCATTATAGGTGACCTTGGTTGGCGAGAAATGCGCAACCTTGGTCAACTTATCCACAGTGACCATAATGGCATCATGACGATAAGAGGACATAGGAAGTCCTACTATGAAATCCATGGAGATCACATCCCATTTCCACTCAGGAATGTCATGAGGGTATAAGAGTCCTGCGGGATGAGAATGCTCTGCCTTGACTCTCTGACACTCAAGACACCGTGCTACAAAATCTGCTATGTCTCGACGAAGACCTGGCCAATAATATAACTCTCTCAAATCGGCATGCATCTTCTTCACTCCTGGATGTGCTGTGTATGGGGCTCGATGAGCCTCAGTAAGGATGAAACTACGCAGATCACCTGCCTTAGGCACATAAATGCGCCTATGGAACCGAAGCAAACCATCTGACTCTAGCATGCATCCTGAATATCTGCCCTCAAAAGAACCCTGAGAATCCAACATCCGCTAAAGCACCTCATAAAACCCGCCCCTCCGGAAGATGCTCAAGTATCCTCGCTCTCAAATCTGATCAGCAGTTGTCAAAGAAGCAAGCACATGCCGTCGTCTACTAAGTGCATCTGCAACAACATTTTCCTTTCCCTTGATATACTGCACCTCCATGTCATACTCACAAAGGAACTCCATCCAACGCCGTTGACGAGCGTTGAGGTTTGGCTGAGAGAAGATATGCTGTAAGCTACAATGATCTGTCCTCAAGATGAAAGGTCTACCCAAAAGGAAATGTCGCCAACGCACAAGTGCATGAACAACTGCTGCAAGCTCTAAGTCGTGAGTAGGATAGTTAAGCTCATAGTCCTTGAGCTTACGAGACTCAAAAGCAATAACCCGACGCTCCTGCATAAGAACTGCTCCCAAACCTCTAGTGATGCATCGCTGCAAACAACAAAATCTCGTTGGGTCCGGAATCGCTAAGATGGGCGCCGTGGTTAACCTTTCCTTAAGCAATCGAAAGGCCTGCTCACATTTTTTGACAAACCAAACTTCTTCCCTTTCCTCCAAGAGAAGTAATAGGTGAGCAATCCTAGAAAAGTCCCGCACAAACCTCGCGGTAATACCGCTAAACCCATGAAGCTCCTCACCTCGCTGATCGATGTGGGTGCCGCCAATCCAAGATAGCTCGAATCTTAGAGGGATCTACGAGATACCTCGCCCGATATGATATGACCCAAGTATCGAATCTCGTCTCGAAAGAAGCCGCATTTTTCCAAGTTCCCATACAACTTCGCTCTCTCAAAACCTCAAGTACCTGCCTCAAATGCTCCTCGTGTTCCTCCTCGGAACGAGAATAAATCAATATGTCATCAAGGAACACTAAGACAAAGCGATCCAGAAATGTCCTGAATACTCCATTCATGAGGCTCATGAAGACAGCTGGGGCATTAGTCAAACCAAATGGAACCACTGTGAACTCATAATGCCCGTAACGTGTGCGAAACGTTGTCTTATGAATGTCTGCATCTGAAATGCGCAACTGATGATATCCTGACTTGAGATCGATTTTGGAGAACACTCTAGCTCCCCGCATCTGATCAAACAAGTCATCAATCCTCGGGAGTGGATAACGGTTCTTTATTGTGACTTTGTTGAGTCTGTCTCAAATCTACACAAAGCCCGAGAGAACCATCCTTCTTCTTCACAAATATGATTGGCGCTCCCCAAGGAGATACACTAGGGCGAATGAGACCCTTCTCTAACAACTCCTCTAACTGAATCTTGAGCTCATGAAGCTCTGAAGTCGTCATCCGATAGGGTGCCCTAGAAACTGGTGCAGATCCAGGCACTAAGTCAATGGTGAAATCCACCTCCCTACTAGGTGGTAAACCTCGAAGCTCCCCGAAACACATCTGCATACTCCCTCAAAACTGCGTGATCATCAAGGGGTGAATGCTCTGGAGTACTGTCCGAACGATCACTGATAGTGATAGCAAACAACTGACAACCCTTACGCATGCTCCGCTTGAGTTGCTTAGCCGAGATCATGCGCAAGGAAATGGGTCTCTGCATCCCTGAAATCACAACTGCACTACCCAAATCATCCTGACACTCAATGACCTTCTCTCTACAATCCACCTTAGCTCGATGAGCCTCGAGCCAATCCATACCCAACACTACCTGATAGGATCCTAAAGGAATAACTCAGAGGTCAAGCGTAGTGGAGAAGACTCCCAAATCGAGTACACAACTCTCCACATACGAGTCCACGGCGAGTTTAGCCCCAGAGGCCAACTCAACCTGCCAACTATCTGGCTGCCTAGCCACCACTAGCCCACACTGGTCCACTATAGAAGGTGATATAAAGGAATCTGAAGCACCTGAATCAAAAAGTACTGAGACAGAAATACCCCCGATAAGTACTCGCTCATCTCAATGATCGTGGCCTCGATGCTCACGGCGGTTGTCACAACCGCCGCATACACACGATGGGCGCGCCCCACGCCACCCACCATCCTCGCTCGGATCTAGGAGCTCTCGCATATCCGTAGTAGTGGGCTTCAGTGTGGACACATACGCACATAATGATCTCGGAGCCCCACAAATAAAACATCCTCCCGTACCTCTCTCGAGATGGGGTCCTCCCGTGCTCGCGAATCGAACCCGCCGGTCCAACCCTAGTAGATCGCCGCGAGCGGGGCCGGGCTGTCTGGGAGTGATGAGTACCCGCCTCCCGTCTCTAGACCCACCAAAACCACCTCTAGACCCACCTCGCTGAAAACTCGAGTCCGTCTACCCCTCTCGATGCTGTGTCCCCCGTGCCGTGTCTCGCTGTGATGGGTGTGGAGGAGCTCGATGCCGCTGGAGAAGACCGTAATCCTCCTCTAGGGGGTGGTACCGCTCCCGTGCTCTCTCGACTGGAATGCCCGAATCCTGTCCCCGAACTTGCTCTTGTTTCTTCTCTCGTGCTCCCGAGCCTGGTCCTATTCTCTCATCCAAGTAGGCCTTCTCAACGGCCTTCTCGAGCGTGGGAGGAGATAACATCCTAACAGCCTCTCCCGCTATATCTCGCATTCAGCCCCGAATGAACTCGTTTACTCGCAATTCTCGTCTTGGCAGTAGTCTACATACCGCAAGAGATCCAAGAACCTCGCTCTCATATCGCGCCACCGAGCGTAACCCCGTCGCAAGTCGTGGAACTCATCAATCCTCTTCGCACAAAATGCTCGACATATACCGGCCCCGATCGCTCCTCGAACAACTCCCATGTCATCGTATCTCGAGTCAAATGGAGCTTCGCTCCTCATTCCTCCACCAAACGCCCGCCGTCTCTGAGGAGGTGTATGGCGAACTCTCGGGCTTGACGTTGCTCTCATGAGAGTGCAACCAAAGCAGCCATATCCAAGCTAAGGAGCCAGACTCGCCCCAAAGCCGTCTGTCGAACCAGTAAACGTAGGCGGCTGCAGGCGAAGAAGGTCTCGAATCACACTGCCCGTGTCTCGATCCTGACGGTGTGGTCTAACAGGTGAGAGGGGTCGCATATCTCCAAAAGGTCCCTCGAAGCTGTGTGAACGGCTGTGACGAAACGAGGCCACCCTCTCGCCAAGGATGGAAGGGCTGCGTGACCTCTCTCGTCTCGGAATGTCGTGCTCAGGTGGCTCTGGATGTGCATCCTCACCAATCCCCTCCTCATCTCCTAACTGAATGTCCTCCTCTCTCGGCACCTGCGGTGGTGGAAGACGCTCCTGAACGACACCTATCAGCTGCTGCAGGGTCTCCAATATCAGAGGCCCAAAATCGGGCACCGGCGGCTCTCGCGTAGGTGCGCTACGACCCGAACCTCGAGCTGAACGTCCCCTCTTGGGTGCCATCCTGAACCCGAAAATAAAAAAAAACAAATGTTTTATAAACCTTCTAAACGTTTGTTGGAAGCGTTATATTATTATTATTTTTATTATTATTATCATTATTGTTATTATCATTATAACACCAAAAGCAATGCCCCTTCCCATTAATAATTAATTTATAATAATAATTAATTTATTTATTTATTTATTTTCCCGAAATAAATTAATACCATCCCACAATAATTTAATTATTTTAATCTATTAAGCTCCCTAGGGTTTTAAACAAAAATATTTACACCCCTTGCATAAATTAGTCTTCCCCCTTTTATTAATTTATTTTATTTATTTATTTTATTTATTTTTCTACACACTCTTAAATTTAATTTTGTTTTCCCCTTTAATTTAATGTACCCACACACCCCCTTTTATTTATTTTCATTCCCATCAAATTTCCCATAACTTTAAGTTGTGTAGGATTTAAAGTGCACCCTAGGATCAAACTAATATTGGCCCTTGATTTTAAGATGCTCTAGAAAACCCTAATCCATCTTTAACTTATCTTTTCCTTCCTTTCCCCTTTGGTTTCATTTTTATTTTTCTTTCTTTTGTGTTTTCATTTCATTCTCTCTTGCAGGTGGAGGAGCCATGGAGGAGGAGATGGATGGAGTAATATTTATTTTATATATTTTTTGTAATTTCATGGATTTCATTTTTTTTTTTTTTAAATATATATATATATATATATATATATATATATATATATATATATATATATATATAGTTTATATATATATTATATTTATTTATTTATTATTTTATTATTATTTTTTTCAGGTAGCAGGGGGTCCGTGGGTCAAGCGCAAGTGGGACAGGGAGTCACGGGGTCCGTGGTCGGGCACGGAGTCCGGGAACGGGACACCGCGAGGGTTTCTGGGATCCGGGGAGGGGCAGTGGTCAGGGGCTTTGGGTCCGGGGCCGGGGATTAGGGGGAGGTCCGGGGTGGTCCGGGGGGGTAGGGCAGGTCCGTGGTCTCGAGGGGGGGGGTGTTCGCCTCGGGCGGGCGGGGTGGCTGCGGGGGCGGCGGGGTCTGGTGGGGAGGGGGGCGCGCGGCGCGGCTGGGGGGCGGGAAGCAGGGATGACAATTTGGGGATTGGGGGGTTCCCAAACACCCCTGTCTTTTTTTTTTTTTTTTTTGGGGGTTTCCCAATAAAACAAATATTTATTTATTTTATTTTTTTTTTGTTTTTTTTTTAATTTTTTTTTTTTTAATTTAATTTTATTTTATTTATATTATATATATATATATATATATATATATATATATATTATAATGATATATATATATAGTAATACATTATTTATATTATTTATTTTTTATTCTATTTACTATTTATTTTAATAAATGAAACAAACAAAAATAAAATAAAATTATATATATATATATATATATATATATATATATTTTATATATATATTTGTTATTTAATATAGAAATATATATACTTATATATATTATATAATAGGTAATATTATATTTCGCAACAATTCTAGTATATATCCCTATTATTATTATCTTTTTTTATAATTAAATTTATTTATCCAAACAAACTATATTTATTCTTATTTTCATTTTTTTGTAGGGAATATTAGATTTATTTCATTTTTTTTTGTGAGTCTTATGAAAGATACAACTTTTAAGTTTTCCAATAAATCAGATTTCCTAAAAAAAAAGAAGTCATATAGAGACATGAATGCATTTAAATCTGATTTTAATTAATATCTTGATCTATAATAGTTTACAAAAAGGAGATAAATTTCAAAATAATAATATTTCCTTCCAATACTAATATAAAACTCCATATAACAACTAAAATTCCTTCAAATGAAATGACTAAATAGTATTTTAAATTTCTACAACATTTATTACTTTTTTTTTTTTTTTAACAAAACAATAAGAATAAAATAACACCAAAATTACCCAAAGAGTCCGTGTTGGAACCTCGCTCTGATACCAAAATGTAATGCCATATTTTTTTTGAAATAAAATGCACACTAAATTTTCAGATTTTATATGCAATGCACAACTAAATGTTTCAAGTTTTCAAGTGTCTATTGAATAACTATATATTGAGTAGATTTCTAAACAAAACAACACCTTCCAACAAGAGACATTGAAGTAAAAAGTTCATAGTTTTCATTATGATCTCAAATGATAATATTACAAGATTCTAGCAACAATAAAAATAACAACTTTCTTCGTAAGGACCAATGTTTTCAAGAAACAATAAGTACAAAATGGTGATATACAAGAGTGAGAACTTTACAAGCCACATTTATTTACAACAAGAAGAGAATGCCCACAAAAGATGAGGATGACCAAGATGGCAAGAGGCTTCAACTATCTCCAACATGAGCTCCAACTCCATTACTCCTACAAGAATCCAACTCCAAGAGAACATGGCTTGTTTACCACCCAACCAATAGGCATCATCACATGCCTTTCCATGGTTGGAAGTCATGCTAGCCTCCCCCAAGCCCATGGGAGAGAGGAACTAGCTTCCACAATGTGCACAAGTAATAATGGGGTTTAAACACACAACAAGAGAAAACATAAGACCATTCAACTACTTAGACCTACTATACAATGAAAACCACACATGAGGAGAACAATGTCAACCTCACAAGGGGGAAGAGAGGAAGAAGGATGCCCAAATCAAGGTGTCCAACCATAGGAGCACCAATAAATACATATATATATAAAACTCCTTATACCTCCTAATCATACATCCTCCTTATTCCTCCTTATGCTAAAGAAATCCTTCTTGGGAGGATTTTCAAACCCAAGAGGGTTTCCTCACCAAGAATGGGGAAAGGTTCAAGCCATATGAAACTTTCTCCCACCTCAAACCATATGAGGGGATGAGAAGGGACCTTCATGGCTTGACCAACAACCATGAGGTTTGAGAGGGAAATCCCTCTCTCTTCCCCTACATTCTCCAAAAACCATCATTCCAAATGATGGTGGAGAGGAAACAAAGGAAAAGACAAGAACAAGCAAACAACCACATTCACCATACATCATTTCACACACTATTCTATTGATCAAGCAAAGTTTACAAGATAAACAAAACTAAGAGAAAAAGGATAAGAACCCTACCTCTAATATGCTTTCCAAAACTCTAAGCTTTTCCCCTTTGTCCAAGCTTCCTCCAAGCTCCAAAATTCTCCAAGTGCTCCCAAAAAAATGAACCAAGAAGACCCATTCTTCCCACATGAGGAAGAATAAAAAGAGGAACCCAAAAGTTTCCTCACCAATGGGAAAGTGACAAGTGTCACCCCCTCTCCTCTCAAGAGTCAAAGATTCCAAAAACAAAATAAGTAAGAGTAAACTCACCTTTTATCCCTTTTCACCCAAAATACTAAAAACTAAAATAAAACAAAGTGGAGCAACTTTTAACACTTTCACACAACCCAACCATCTTACATGGATGGTGACTAAAGAGGGCTAAATGGGAGGGAAACTCCCTCCAAACCTTGGAAATAGGCCCCCCTACCTATTAGGTAGGGTCCAAGGGCCCATTTTCATGCTAAGGGAACCCCCAAACTCAAAAGGGGTCCCTAAAATTACCCAAAATAACCCAATTTCGGGTTTGGCATGCTTGGGCACAAGGGTAGAGGGTGTGGGGTCCACCCAAGGTTCACATGTGGTCCCCAATCCCTTCTACCAACACACACACACACTTCCCAAAACCAACACTTAACTTAAGATAAGATTATTAACCCCTAAGCTAGTTTACTTAATACAAACACATCCTAAACCTAATTAATTTTACAAGACATAATTACATTACAAAATGAGGGTTCACCCATGGTGCCCAATTAAATACATCTAATCTAAGGTCTCAAACATTTAGCATGGTTAGGACTCAGCCCGTGGGCCGCTTGTGCACAATTGCGTAGCTGCCCTGAAACCCATGCTCTCCTATACCTGTCACCTGCACACTCATTGCACACATTAACCGCACCTGTCCAATATAATAAACATCATCTATACATCACAATCTCAATCAAACTTATAATGTCCGAACATAATTTACAATTGATAGTGCAATGCATACAATTATCCACATAGTTTGCCATGAATCATCCACAATTAAAATTATAACGACATATACTTAGGTTAGCATGAAAATCACCATCATTAAATCCAAAACACTATATCATCAATCAAATTAACCACAAGAGACTAACATCTAACCGATAAGTCTATCATATAACCCTGTTAGTGTCATCACATCATACGAAATATATCAGTATATGAATCTAATCCAATTGGCGCTACGCGCCCAAAATGCCATAATGTCCAAGAGGATAAAATATCATAGTAAAATGTCCAAAGTCTATCAGAGTCTCAATCAAAACATGTCTAGAAATAAAGGAACCAACAGATAACTAGAGCTATAAAAATGTGGGCACGAATTATTCAAAAAATTAAGCCTCGAGTTGCCTAAGAGTGGATGAGAGATTGATGCAGGAGCATCATGGCATTAGAAGCATCGTGTTAATCATCCTAGTAATGATTTTAAGATTTTTGAATGTGTCAAAGTCCATAGAAAGTCTAAATGAGTCATTGTAAGAGAGTAAAAATAGTTAGAGTTTTAAATTGTCTTCATATGTGCCTTTCCCTCCAAATCGAGATTTGAAATTGTAAAAGGATTAAAATGAAGGATTGGGCTTGCAAAGACGGTTAAAGGAGTTTAAGGGATGTTTAAGGTGTGTGAGGTAAAATAGGTCCTATAATGTAGCCTAAGTCAATAAATGTCAAAACATGTTAAAATGATGATAATCGCCTATAACATGACCATGTATGTGCAATATTAAGTCTTAAGAAGTTAGTTAGGGTTGTAAGATGGGGAAAAGAAGAGATAAAATGGAATGGGAGTTAGTTAGAACTCACTCCTCGAGGAGAAGGGGTGTTGAGAAGTGGAAGTCCGAGAAAAAGATACAATTTTGTATAATATACTCAACCAAGATTATGGAAACCATGGTTTTTGAAGGTTTCTTGTGTTGTGCCTCCTTATCTTGAAGTCTTGTGTATGGTAATATTGGATTATTACATTTCAATTGCAATTAGAGAGAGATTTTTGAGAACATAAAATAAGTTATAGAGGTCGTATGCCTGCTCTAACAAAATGGTTGTTGTTTGGTCATGTGTAGTACATGAATGCAAGCTTGATAGACTTGTGGAGAGACTTGACTAAGAACACATTAGTTTAACTCTTGTAACAATGTCTACATCATGGAAGTTGATGGACCATACTATTTCCAAGCCTGGATGGTTAATAATATTTTTGCTTTCAGTACATGTATGAAATTTCCCTTTAGAAGTAAGAATATTGTGATCCGTGTTGGTACTTGATTAAATCGTGCATGGCTTGTCGCTATGTTCGATGCATGGAGTGCATGGTTTCTTCATTAAGGTCATAAAAGGACTAATTCATTGAATAAATAATAAGGATCCTTTTAAGTGAGTTTTAAATCTCTTAAGTTGAAGATTTGAGGGGTTCATTCATACCTGTTCCAATACATGAAGATAGAGTGTTTGATATTTTGAGACATTATCCTTTTTCCCACTTAGCTCTATTAAGCTCAAAATCATAAAGGAGTAATAACAAGTCTATGAACAAATGATAAGATTTGGATATCAATTTTATGCTTGTAATGAAGTTTTAAGAGCTCTCAGTAGTTACTGAGTAGCACACCAAAGAGATTAATGAGGGTTTAGGTTTTAAAGCACCAAATCATCGAAATTTTGTACCAAGAATTGGTAAATATCATCGTTGCTAACCATTTTAAAGTATTCTTAAAGAGATTGAATTGTTTGATGGTTAGCTTTTGAGTATTTCTTGACAATCTCCATAGAAACCCTATCACAATTTAGAGGGCTAGTTTGGTAAGGTTGATTTGCAAGGGAAGTATGCTCCTGAGTTAGACTCCAAAAGAGAAACTTTGCATGCAGGGTAAAAGAGAAAATGGGTGCATGAAAGTGTTGAGAATTTGTTGAATGAGTGTGTAAATTGAAAGTTAGATCCCATAAACGATTGAAGTTGGGCTAGTAAGGTTAAGAACACTTGGAAGAAGAAATGAGAGATTAGGTAAGAACCCAAGAAAGTTAGCTTATAAAATTTGAGCCACCCTTTACCAAGCCAAAAGGGTGTTGAAAAATGTCATGACCTTATTGAACGTCAACACAATTTGTCTCGGTCATGAAATTACCATAAGAAATTGCTCTTATGAGCCACAAGGGATAGTTTTGAAGGAATTTGAGAAGAAATGGGATTTGAACACTTTTCATGCATTTAGATGATTAAGACAACATGGTTTGGTGATGAAAGAATGTGGTACATAGAGTGAAGAGGCCAAAAGACAAAATTGCTTGGTTTGAGACAAGATTGCAAGAAGCTAGTGAAGAGGCAAAGAGAAAGGTAAGAGAAAAAGAGAAGTTAGTGAATTGTGATCATATTTGTCGTGTATTTTTCATTGTTTGTAGTCTTGAAAATAGGGTAGGTGATTGGAAAGGAATTTGAGGAATGATAGAGCTAATTTTTGCATGTTTGGATCAACTACATCAAGAACAATTTCTTGAAAACATGGTAGTTCAAGTGTGAAGTGTCTAAAGCTTGATAAATGTTTGAATGTACTTTGAAAGTTGTCATGGCCTCTACATTAGAGATGCTCAATGATGGTGTGAAGTAGGTCTAACCGATAGGACTCCACATGAACTTAAGACTAACAAATACATAGTCAAGAATTAAGGAATGATCAGTTAGAGACTTAAGTAACGTCAAACCTATAATGAATTTATTAGGTGAAGCTAATTATGAGTTAGTTGAGTTGAATTAAATGGCACTCCTTTGATGGATATTTAAATACAAATTTTAAGATATAAATTTCAAACAACATACATGTTTCTAGAACTTTGGGCCTATCTTGAACCCTTCATGGGATACCACATGTCCTAGTTACACAAATTCTTACACTACAAAGAGACATTTAAAATCTTGTGTTTTTTGGCATACAGTTCATTGTCTTGATCTTCTAATTCGTGTAATACTTTATCCATATGTTTCAAATGTTCTCGATTCTTATTGTGTATTAAAATTCCATAAAAGAAAATCATAACATATCTACAAATAAGTGGCTGAAAAAACTGAATTCATGAGGCTTTGAAAGGTAGGAACATTAGTAAAACAAAATGACATCACTAAAAATTCATAACAATCCTCATGATTTCAGAAGGTTGTTTAATGCACATTTTCATGTCTTACCTAGATTAGATGATAACTTGAATGAAGATCAAGCTTAGTAAAAAAATAGTACCATGCAATTCATCTAACTCATCAATAACATGAATAAGAAACTTATCTTTGAGGGTGAGCTTATTGATTTCACGTTAATATTGACATATACTTTATGACTCATACTTTGTATCAACCATGCCCGTTGATGAATAATAAGTGTTTTTGGTTGGATGAACAATGCCCGTGTCCAACCTCTCCTTAACCCATTTCTCAATTTTCACCTTTATTCATATGGCTAGGAGTTTATCTAAGGTTGGATAGAACCCTCCCTAGAATTAATTGATTGGCATGATGATGATCGCGGATGGGGGTAAACTCTTGGGTTCTTGAAAAACCTATTGATGTTGTTGAATAATTGTTTGCAATTCTTTTGGCTAGGAGAAACTTCTTCTTGGATTTTTAATGAATGTTGTGATACCATGTCATAACCTTTTTTATTGAGTATCTTTTCCATTCTATGGGAACTAATACTTTGACTTAGGGGAGATATCATCCTTGAAAGTATGTCTCTTACCATTTGATAAGAAGCTAATGAAAAAATCTTGAAAATTCAATGAAAATGTTTTGAATTGTTTCAAACATTGCATTCCTAAAACTATATTTTCCCCTCCATCTTCTTCATGTCTCATATCATCTGGAAACTTGGGAATATCCTATTACAACTCAAAGTTTCTCAATAATTCTTCAATATCCATACCCCTCAAAAGGGATACTTGGTCCTATCAAAATGGGGATCTCCTCTTCCTCCTCGGTTGTCACAAAATGATTCATCCTCATGTTGTCTTGATATAAGATGTTGGCTCCTGGGTTTCCTAATTTTTACACTGTGTACCTCATCTTATTTTTTGGAAGAAATTTTCAATGTCTCCTTTCACCATAATGGTTGCGAGAGGACCAATTCATCTGGATTCTCCTCCTAATTGTTGGAAAAAATCCTAATCAACAACATTCCAAATGTAGCCAAAATTTCGATACCAAGATCATCATTGAAACCTTCTTTTCTATAAATTTGGTGAGGGCCACCTATGTATATTTGATCTTCCCTAAAAGTGGGACTTATTTTCACTCCATGGAGTAACAAGAGCCATTGATCGAGTTATGGTGATTTCGAGAGATCTAGTGACCTTCACAGGAATTACATTGTCAAAGGCACCTGAGTTTATTATGCAGTTATTCAATATTTATTCTCTAATGAGGAGGAAGATGTAGAAAAGATCAACCTTATTGGTCTTAGATATGCTCAAAGCAAGCATATCCTCCGATGGAGGTGTAGGTGGGTTTGGTAGTAGTCCTTTAGAACTAGGACTCACAATAGTTGGGTTTGGACTATTACCCTTGATATGTTGGACAAATATTTCAAATTGTTACGGATGACTCCACAGATATTCGGTTTGAAATCTGCACTTTGGTCCTGTTCATATGTTCTACGATGTCAAAAGGACTAGATGTGGATAGGGGATATGAAGACACTACTTTTGGAAATATGATAAGCTTAGAAGCGGAGTAGATGTTAGGGGAACGGATGGTATTTTGAAAGATACACTAAGAAATTTTGAAGTACTAGATTTTATAGGAGTGGATTTAGAGTTAGAAGAGGCATTAGAAGACTTACTTGAAATAAGAGTGACCTCTTGCTTCACACGAGGATAGGGTTTATCCAATGCAGATGCCATGCAAGGTGAAGTGGAGATCCTTGACTAATTATTTTGTTTTGCATGATTCACCACGGGAGGATATTTAATCTTCTTGTTCTTAGTAATGAGGAGTGGAGGAAGAAGATCCCTTTTTAGACTGAGAACAAGTGAATACCGCACATGAGAAATTGGGTGCATATTTTCATCATCTTCATCACCTCTAGAATACTCACAAAATATGATTTGTGTCTCATTCTCTACTTCCTCAATGTCTATGAAATCAGCTCCTCTTCATCTTCTTGAGTTCTAAAACTTACGTTGACAAATGGGGCATCCAAGGAAATCTTTCTATGTTCTCCTGAAATCTGATTTCTATTATGGTTTTGAGGAGATCCTCATTGGAAAATTTCCCTCTTCAATGATGTCGGATTTTTACAATAATGGATCATATTTCTCATCTCCGGATGTTGAGCCTTACCCTTTGAAGGGTTCTTGATCTTCCTAAACAGGATGAGGTCATCTTCAACTTCAATGGCCATTCTTTACACTTTTGCTAGATTCCTTGGTTAGACCCTTCATAGGAAGAATCCTACCTCCGGTGATTGAGCATTAATGAAGAATATTCTCACATTATTGTCAGATGGTGAATCATCTTCTAGTATTCTCTTGAGTAACTTGTTGAAATGGGCCATAAAGTCTCTCATAGTCTCATTTTCCTATGAGGTCTTGGCAATCTTTAATGAATTTAAATTTTTCTTCGAAGTGGGTCTTGATGTCATTCCAACAAGTGATAGATCGGGCAGAAAAGAGGCATAACCATTATGTTGCTTTTTCTTGGAAAGATTCCATGAAAAATCTTACAGCAATATCTTCATGTTCGACTCTAAGAATTCCACATGATGTGGTGAAGGCCGATATGTGCTCTTCGAGTGAGTTGCATGCCGCACCTTTGAACTGGGAAATTTTTACAGAATCTGTTGGTAGATTGTGAAGAGGGGGTGTATGATCGAGTGGGCCCATATTCCTTCCCCATGGAACAATGGGTTGAGTTATTTCTACTTTGTCCTTCATTATTGCTTCTTCTTTGGATTCATATTCTGCTTTTTCTTCCACAAATTCTTCTCATGATCCTTCGTATGATTCTCATTCTTCTTCACCTGAGAATTCAACGTTCAATGGTGGTTGAAAGATGGGAGGATCAAAAAGATTTGTAGGGGGTCTCAAAAATAATTTGAATGAGATTACAAGGAGTACCACTTAAAGACTCGAAGGGGACGAGGCTTGGGAGAAGAAATAGGGGTTATCTCTGATTTGTTTTTTTGATTTTGCAAAGCCTCAAAAGTGGGATCAAAGATTCCTTTCAGCCTATCCAATTTGGTATATCTCCTTTTCAACCAAGTTTTTAGAAAATATTGCGATGGGAATATGAAAGGAAACGTGGAATGTGAAAGGTCATGTGCATGAATCAATAGTGTGTCTTTCGCAACATGTTCCCATCCATTTTTTTTTTATTTTTCAAAGTTTGTTTTTGTGGAATATTTTATTTTTTTGTATTTTCTTTTGATTGTATTTTGGGTGTAGATTGTTGTCAAGTCCTGCCCCACAATAAACAAAAACTTGTTGGCGAGAAAAATTTTTGGGTGGAAAAATTGATGATTATCTTTCCAACATCTCTGGGACTCTAGGTCCTGTTTGGTAGGGTGGTGTAGCTCCATTTTATTTTGAATGAACAAAAATGAAAATATATTGTTGGCTAGGAGGTCGAGGATCCAACAGAACACTCCACATTTGTACCCACACATTTTTGAAAGGTGGGAGAAGGGGAGTGAGAAAAAATTAACTTTGAGGGGTAGAAAACTAGATTCCTGCCAAAACTAATTACAAGTTTCACATTCACAAATTATAGGAAAGAAACAAGTATGTTTAGAACATAAAAGGTTGGAGGAAACCATGCACAAAAAGTTACACACATTCATGAGTCATGAAAAGAATCAATCCCTTTATTTATTGACATCTTAACAAGTTGTACAATGCTAGAAAATTGAGGAAGATAGGTAGGGAAAGTGGAAGAATAGCTATCTCCTTTGCCTTGCTAAAAATATCTCTCTTGAGTATAAAAAATTGATAACCCTTAAGAATGAGGGTTTCATTACATTATATAGGCATTGAGGAGACTCTTTGACTACCCCCATGTGACCTTTCATTTTTCCTCACAACATGTGACCTTTGACATTCCTAGGAAAGAACATTAAGTCCCCTTTTATCAATTAAGGGAAACTTATTACATTTTTGGACTATAGTCACATTAATGAATAGGACGAATGTCATGATTTCTCACAACGAAGAATTAGAAAGGGGGTAGAGAAGAGGATAAATAATGAAGAGAGAGGAGAAGGAGAAATGCTCCCAAGAATGAAGATACCTCTGTCGTTGATAAAGACCTTCATCATGATGATGATCATTCACGAACATCTGGACCATGAAATGAGTGTTAAGAATATTGTTTCGAGATTTCCCAATGTGAGCTCAATATGAACACATAAAATGCCCATGATGATCCTCCTGACATTTAAATGATGAAATCCTTGACTCATTGAACTCACCCTGGTCCAATCTCTTTGACTCACCCAACTCGCGAGTGATGAAATTGGATCCACCGATTGCACCTTGTGATGCTCGCCTATGCCTTGCTTGAACACACTCGAACTCATGATGATGCTTCCAAGACCCATGTGAAGTATCATTCCTCTATTCGAACCATGGAATCATCCATCACCCCAAATAGAGTCCAAAATGTGGAAATATTAGTGAAAATGAAGCCATCTGCAACTTTCTACACTCAGAACTGAAACTTTCTATTTTTTAGTGGGTAGGATCATAACTCTGCTATTTTGGGACATATCACTTGTTTTACCCCAATTTCACCTTTTGAACCCTTAAGCACATTCCATCCTCCATTCTTTGATGATGCTATTTTTAACACATTTCTATTTTTAGTAGATTAATTTTTGGGGATTGTTAGCATATGGATTTGTACACTTGCAAATGACATGCTGTGTGGGAACAAAGTCCCTCCTCAATGAAGGTGAGGTTGCCTTTATTGAAAACCAAAACTTTATTTACATCTATACATTGAGAAGTGTATGTGGAGGGTGTTTTGGAACATCAATGGAAAGAAACATGAATGAGGGAGATGGAATGGAATGAAGGAAAGGAATGGAAAGGAATGAATGGAAGGAACACACAATAGTTAGGTAAAGACAGAGCC
Source organism: Taxus wallichiana var. yunnanensis (assembly GCA_018340775.1). NCBI lineage: Eukaryota > Viridiplantae > Streptophyta > Pinopsida > Cupressales > Taxaceae > Taxus > Taxus wallichiana. The sequence goes on along the minus strand of CM031242.1, from coordinate 549,618,043 downwards.
TAATATTGTATAAAATAACTCAAATAAAGTGGAGTTTGAATTAGCTAAACAAGAATAAGTAAAAGGGAACACACATGAACAAGTAAATCTCATAGCTTGATCACTGTGAACAAAGAACAATAAATTAATCGCATTGACAATAAGATCAAAGACAATATTTGCATGCAAGATTTAAACATATAACATTTCATGAACATAAGAACATAAAATGTTACAAGACATAATGAATGAGACACAAATTTCATATTTCATTAACTCTAAAATGTCTTCACAAAATAACACAAAGTTTCTTTCTGAAACAAAGCTTGCACACAAAAGTGTTTTCTTCCCCTCTCTCAAAGTCACCCTTACAAATGAACCTCTAACTTCCTTCTATAACCCAAAAGTTGGTTACAAAGTAGTTACGGTTTACATGAACATTAAATAGGGCATCTTAAATGACTTTGAATTTTTCAACCAACTTATAAAAAGAAACTAAAAATAGAAATCACTTAAGTTATCCAAAGTTTTCCAAAAGTGAGTTAAACAATAACCCAATTAAAATAACATGTTAAAATATGACAAAAACAATTGCCTTATCCATTGAGGTGGGGTCCACTTATCTCAAACATATGAGAAATGGACTCTTCCCACTTTCATTAGATATAGAAAAAAAAATCTCTTTATCCCACTGTGAAATTAGGATCCACCGCCTTTTTCGCCATTGAAAGGATCGAATGTTCCCAATTTTCATACATCTTTTCTTTATCGGGAGGTTCATTTGATCGAAAGAATACGCCTCGCAAAACACCTACAATTTCAAGATCCTACGGAATATCATTTAGATTGACCATATTTGATTGAACATTCTCAAACAAGTTCTTTAATTTTATGCAACGTTCCATGGAAAGTGAAGAGAAATTGATATGGAGTATACATGTCTTTGAACAATTGTGAAAATTTCTCCTCCACATGTTCGATGAATACCTCTAATTTCTCGATTACAAGATCACAAGGGATCTTAGTTATGAAATCTGAATCAAGGCAAGTGAAGTGAAGGCTTCATTGTATATGCTCGTAAGGGACCATAGAATATTTGAGAAGTGTTTTTCTTGATTTGAGATGTAGACACTAAAGAAAGTATGTCCCTCGACATTCAAATTTAAGAATTCCTTCAATGGCTAAAGTTGAAGATTCCATACTTGTCATCTCATGTAGACTAGGCAATATCTCATCCAAATTTGATATGTTAGAAACAAAAGTTTCCTTGAAAGAAAGAATTGGATCAAGATATGCACTAATATCTTCATGGAGCTTAATGACTGTTTTGATTGTCTCTTTACCAAAAATGAGAATCTCTAAAAGCCAAGATTTAGTGACATGGCCCAATGTGTTTATTTATTTTGAAAAATTGAGAGTTTCTTCATCAAGGGAGCCACTATATCATCGCATCGGGAAAGTGGATGATATGGGATTTATCAAATGTTGAACATAATCCACCGATTGATTCTTTTCGGCCTTGAGTTGAGAATTCTGAGATTTATATTTCTCAAGCCTCTTTAGCACGATATCCATTGAATCTCGAGACCATCACCATGTAACTTTCAATGTGGACTTCCCAATTCCAAGTCTGGAAAATTCATAATCAACAGATGTCATGGCATCACGTTCCTTGTCAACTTGTGGGATGGCAAGATCCACAAATTTGTTTCGTCATCATCCACCATTATTCGCGAGAACACTTTAGGCTTCTTAGGAATGACTTCATTTGAAATATTGAAAATTGCATCGAAGTCAATATCAATTGGTTTGACAACCCTCTTCCTTTTCTTGATCTCACAATCAATCCAAAAAGGAGTATCCTTCACCACTTCCGCATACAAAAGCCTGGAGTCTGAAGCAACATTCCCATTGTTCTCAACATCATTAGATTCTACAAGAATCCTTTCCACGACCTCAATCTCTAGAGAAATAACCTCGATATCTACCTCTTGAACATCGGGAGATTTTGAGAAATCTCTTCGTGAACTGTAGGTTCAGAAGCATTTGATATCTGGACTACTTGCACTTGAGTGGACTCTTGTGCAAGGCACACGAGGAGTGTTTGTTATGAGCTTCTGCGAACTATCAACAATGTGAGTAGAAGAATCTCTACTTGAATTGGAAATTCGATACACACTCTCTTCCTTCACTAGGGCTAGGACCCTTAGATGTTTCACCTTGTGACACCTTCTTTGGTGAAGTGGATTTTGGAAACCACTCCTTTCTTGCTTGATGCGTATGGGTAGATGGCATGGAGGTTGATTGAGAAGAAGCTTTGGTCGATTGAAGACCTCCTCAAGTTGGCAGAGGTATGATCTTAGATTGATGGTAACTTTTCAAATTCTCTTTCATATTAGGATATGCTTCTTTCGAGAATTGGTGATAATTGTTATCAAGAGAAAATTCATCTCTTTTGGTCCAATCAATTTGGGGAAACGGAGTAAAGGCAACGACATCATATGAGGGATCAATAACATCTTCATCATAATCCACCAATGAATCTAGGGGTTTCGATGCAAAATTCCTTCATCGAGCAAGGGTTAGGCAGGAAAACTCTTTCCTTCTCACTTCATGTTCATCAAAAAAGTACCAGAAATATTCCATGGTAGGGTTGTGTTTATACTTTTCCCCAAGAATCTTTTGCATATATCCATGCAATATCAAACCAAAATATCTTCACATATGGATGAATAGTGATGATGTCAAACTCTTTTCTCCATGAGTTGTGCACTGAAGAGATTTGGACATTGGTATTCCCTATTTGGATTGGGAAACAAATGCCTGAACGATGCTTGTCATTGAGAAGACAGTGAACTTGGAATAGTTTTCGGGAAAGTTCCATTAATGCCCACTTTTCATTGACATACTTAGGAAGCTTCCATGGAGTACCTACAAATCCACTCACATGAATGTAGGAAAAGGATGAAAATTGAATAAACCATGTTCCCCATTGGGAAATGACATCCATGGCCTCTTTGGAGAATCTTTCCTCTGTATTCCGATTCAAGTTTTGAATCATGTGGAAGGTGAATGCATCGTTAACTCTTCTAAAATGATGAGAGCTATTTTTGAAACTTAACTATGGATAATAATGGAAGACATTATTTGATGGACCCATGAATCCTTTCATTTCTAGCCCCAAAAATAGCTTCCTTCTAGCCACTGCATAAGTCAGGTATGATGTCATGTAGAAACATCTAGTCATCTTCACTTCGATCAATTGTTTGTGAAGAGTATCACTGATGATGGTGGCCCAATCCACAAACTCTCTCTTGGCAAGGATGATACAGATAAACTGATACATCCATGGGTGGAAAATCCTGGCAGAGGGTAGACTGAAGACTCGACTTAGGAGAGTGATCATGTCCCGATTTCCTCCACGAACTCAACATGGTACAGTTCCTTAGGAAGCCGGTCAACTTGAGGCCTCTTGGTCACTAACCAATTGTTATTAACCATCTTGCTCCACCTGAGGGGTTCTTCATCCCAAAAATCTTGTGCTGAATTTTGAGTGATGTCAACATTCTTAGGGAAGTCAGGTATGTTGAGAAATTCCTCAATGTGCTCTAGTGTGATTAAGAGGAAAGGCTCACGATTATCTTTATAAATTCCTCATCTCTCAAGATCATAATGCTTTGTGTAGGTGATGAACAACTTCGGGCATCATTACCTTTGAGATAGGAAATTCCACTTTGCTTGAGGTAGACGTTGTGGTAAATCCTATCCAAGAATATGGTTTTTCCTTCAGCTTTCACTCGGTCACAAAAATGTTGTACGTTGATGTGGCCAAGATTTGTATCAACAATATGTAGATCAAGGATTTCGCGCATTACATTACTGTCAAGTTAATGCACCAAACTAAACACACAAAACCCCTGAAAAACTCCAATGAAATTGATACCTGATGAAGATGTAGACGGATAAGGAGGTTGATGTAGATAAGCAGGCGCACACGAGCAATTCGCATACAATAGATCCGAGTAACCGCAAGACACCAATGCTTGTGAGAGAAAGATGCGTTAAAAGATATTTGGGTGGACTGCCCGAGAAGCGGGTCCGGGAAGCGATAAGCTTCCTCGGCGGATGTCAGTCCACGTTTTCAATTAAGTAAAGAAGCATACATGATAAAAGATGTACTTAAAGACTTGATTTTCTGATTATGGTAATGAAACAGAACCTAAACAGCAGACAGACAGTTACAGAAAACAGAAACTATGAAAATAAAGCTGGATTTGTGTTTACCTGTGACCTTTTACCTGTCTGCAGGATGATCGGCGTCGACTTATGTGATCGGCGTCGATTGATTAAGGATCGGCGTCGATTGATGAAGGATCGGCATCGACTGTGTAAGATCGGCGTCGACTGTGTAAGATCGGCGTCGACTGAGAGTAGACCCGTTGATCAGTGACAGTGCAAGAAGATTCGGGAATTGGGAAGTGATGGACAGATAGTCGACGTCTGCTGGATGTGCCGAAATCGGTAAGATACTGGAACAGAGTCACCAGAGGATCGATGGATGCGTACGATGTTGATGTGATGGAAGCAGAGTAACGGTGCTCCTCTCAGGGATTGATTCAGACAGGATCTGCCCTCATTTGATACACTTGATGCTAAGAGATCTTTCTTACAACCTGTGTCTCTTTCGCGATCTGTCTCTCTCTGTTCGTGCGTGCGTTCGTCTGTTTTTCGGTCCCTAGAACTGAGTTCTGGACTTGCTTTTATAATCGGCGCCGCTCCTAGAAAATCGCGCCGCCGTATGGGTCGGCGCCGATCGCGGGACAGGCTCCCGAGATGGCTAAAATGATTGATTTCTAGAAAGATGAGAATTACCCCAAATACGGAAAATATCCCGCTTGGGGAAGAGGAAAAATAGATAAGACGGTTCCACATCGAGTATGCATACTTGATGGAAGTGGGAGGGATGATTCCTTGGAATTCGTATTTGAGCACGGACTTATTTGATTTCTACACTAGCTTCCTTGATTTTCCTATAAATTTATTGGATTTTTCAACCATTATGAATTTTACAGAAAAATGATTCAAGCACACAAAACAATGTAAACGGTGTCAGGTCTTGGTCTTCGAACCCCCGTTAACACAAGAAAAATATGGCTTGTTTAATTTATTATTATTATTATTTTAAAAATAATAATAATAATTGACCCCGAATTAATTTTTTTTAATGTCAATACAAACAAAAATATCGAGACTAAGCTCGAATTATAGATCGAACAAAAATAATGATATATATTTTTAATTAAATTCCCCCAATTATAATGAATTCCTGTAGGATCAAATTTAATCTTTTTAATTCATTATTTCTCCATCTTTCTTGATTCAGGTTGCTTGGTGTGAAGAATTGCTTTGATTTTCCGGAAATACTTTGAACTTGTAATTTTTATTTTCACTGGTGTTTAAATGCGTGAATAATTATTTCTCTTTCTGGCGTGAACTACTACTCCTTGCTTGCTACATGCGTGGGATGATTTTATTTTTATTTGTGTGGCCTATGATGCCTGGAGAACTCTTGGTGAAGGCGTGGAAACTAGTTTACTTTGCGTGGAAGTGCTCTAGTTTAGCATTTTATTCTTTTCTCTTCCCAACATTGGAGTGCAATTTTAGGACTTTTTTAAAAAAATTCTCCAACATGGACTCTTGTCTTGTGCAATGTGTGGACTCTTTTTCGTGTCTTCTTCCTCTCTGCAATTTTGGAATTTGGACTTTTTTTTTTTTTCTAGGCGTTGAACTTCTTGTCTTCTTTTTGGCCTTTGGCGTGGGACAGTTTCTTTCTTTCTTGGCATGGAGATGCTTTGGGATTTTGAATTGTTATCTGTGTGGGTTTTAATCTTTTGTTTTATTCATGCATGGACTTTATGCTCACGAAAAATGTGTAGGCTAGCATTCTAAAAAAGCTTGTATTACCTCCCGACCGTAGCCTCTGCGTGGAAATTCTTGAATTTCGCCTACGTTGAAAATTCTCCTCAAGCGTGGTACCTATGTCGGTCAATGCGTGGAAAACTCTATTTTATTCTTCCTTGACATGGTGATTTGCCAAAGTAAATGTGTTTTGGATTGTCATGCTCTCTCCCCGTGCGTGATGAACCTTCCTTTGGCATGGGATGAGTCTCTCACTGGTGTGAATGGCCTTTTTGCCTTTAATTGGTATGTTAAACAATGCGCATGCATGGGAATTATTTCTCTTTGGCAGCTTCTGTGTGCTTGGAAAAATTCTTCTTGGAGTGAGTGGAGAATCAATCGTTTGTGAAGAATGTGTTATGAAATCTTGCAAACAAAATATTTCTCGAAAATGCTTCTACAGGGGAAATAAGAAGAAATTGGAAATAAAATATCTTCGAAGCTTCTTCGCATGAATTTTTCCAACAGTCTTTCATGGAGAAATGGTTATGGGAATTAAATAAACTTCCCCATAACCGCTTCTTTCTTCCCGTTGAAATAACCAACTTCCCTTTCTTCGGGTAGTGGGCATTAATTTCAGGAAGTATGGGAAATATCTTAATCATTCGCCCATGGCATGATGAAAAGTAGGCTAGCAATTCCCATCTTATTTCCCCATGTGGGATATTTTTTGCTGTTTGTCAACCGGTTGGGTTGGCAATCAATAGAAGAAATCCCACAAGCGGGAAAAAGAAGAAATTGCTAGGAAAGGGGAAATCCGGGTGCGGAGAGCCAATTTGGCATCCCCGACAATTGGAAGTGAAATTTTATTTTCCCCCGACAATAAAGAAAAACTTGTTGATTGATTTTTAATAAATATTATATTAATATTTATTTAATTAAACCCCAAAAATTAATAAATTAATTTTATTAAATAAATGGGTAAGAAATTAAATCAATATTAATTAATTAATTATTAACGCAATTTGTGACCTGACAGGAGGAGTTCTCACCTGAAATGAGTGAAAAGAAGACCAAAAAAATTGGGAGAAAAAGATGATCACAATGAGAGTAGTAAATCGCGTGAAATAACACTTCTAAATTTTTAATAAAAATCAGGTTTATTAATTTAGCGAAGTCAAAATTAGGCGATAACAAAGACATGTTATTTCGGGAAAATTGCCATTTTTGTCTTGCTTCTCATTTTGCAATCTTTCTTGATTGTCCCAGATGATCAAACTTGCAACTCAGGGGACTTACTATTTTTAGCATATGGGGAAGCATAGAATATGCCATTTTTATTAAGTTTCCAAAATGGCCTCGGTTTGTGACTTGGGGATGACATTTTGGGTTCGGCTCATCGTCGCGATCTTGTGTGTTAGGAATTAGGAGCTGCGAAATAGTGCTATGTTTTAATAACAAACAAAATCATACACACGGGATCTAAACAATCCCCCAAAATCTATAGTAGTAGAAGTATAAACTAGAATAATCCAAATCAAAACAAAGTACACAAGCATAACACAACATGTATCGTGGTTCACCCAATGTGGGCTACATCCACCAAAGATAGAGATCTCATATATAATATAACAAGAGTATAAACTAAATCTTTAATACAAGAGTACAATGCATCTCTCCAAGAGTATCTCCTCTCCTTCATATCTCTAAACGGATCTCCATGAGTGCACTACAACCGTGCCTCCAAACACCACCAACATATCTCACATAACCCAAAACTCTGCATCTACGAATTGCCACCATGTTCTCTGTGGATCTGCGACAAGACCTTTTGCATGGGTCTACCAATGTGCAACCATGAATGTGAACCAAGAAGTATGTCTCTCCATCACTGCATAACATGTGCAAACATGAAGATAACCTCCTCTACAATATCTAGATCTACATGGATCAACAATACAATATGATCTCATGGATCTACAATACAAGACTAGATCTACATGGATCTATAATACAATATCTCACCAACATGTGGATCTACAAGAAGAAACTCTACGTGCTTTGCATACTATGCAAGCCATTATAATGAGACCATAACTATACAAAGGAAATACAGTAGAATATGTTACCCTCTTCTCATCATTGAGATGTACTGTTATTTCCTTCCATCCAGCTCCTCTCCATGGAAGATTTGTCTTTATGTAACTTGTTCTTTCTTTCTCTTCTTCTTCATCCTCTCAATCTAGGATATCAAGGATCTAATTCAATCCTTCTCTTAATTCACCTTCTAACCCTAGCTTTCATGCTTATATAGGCATATACAAACTTAGGGCACAATAGCCATGCAATTACATCCTTTAAATCAACTTTAAAACAAAAGCTAGATTAAATTCCCGTGAGTTAAATATAAACTTTCACGCATAGGTAATCTTGGCGATGGCTACTCTAACCGATACGGTTGCCTAACGGAAATGATTACCCCGACCGGCGATGGTTACTTGACCGATGACGGTTACCTCCGACCGGCGTGGGTTCTTTGTGTAAACCAACAAGGTGTAAACTAGCAAGGTGAAGCAATTCAGCTCCATAACCTAACAATCTCCCACTTGGAGATAAATTGTTGAACCTCTGTACCTGTACCTGTACTGTACATCACCATCCTCTACACACCGTGAAGACCGTCTATTCTTTCCTTCAACAATTCTCTCAAAAATAAAACTAGGAAGATCAAACCATCTTCTCAAATCAATAAGATAAAAATATGACTTACCAAACCACCACTAAGCTACAATTGATCTGTGATAACCATGTTATCCATACATCAAGCTCCCACCGAATCATAACATCAAGCCTCTCATGTAGCCATCATGACTAACACACTTGTAAGAGCTCCCTCTCAAACTAAAGTACTGAGCTTCAATTTGCAAACATAGCCATACATGTAAAACCAACCATGTTCTCCATCCATCTATCCATGTCTTCATGCAACCACCAATGCAATTGTCTAAAGACAAGTCAAACTTGAATATGCAAAAGCAAAACAAGATCCCAAGTAAAAACAACCCTGAATGAGTTCTACATGCAACAGTGGGTGATCAATCCACAAACACCTATATAACTCAAAGAAATCCAAACACGCAATTGCAAATCTAGCCTGCGTTGATAAACAACTAACATGTCCAAGACATTCATACATGTAGTGCCCACACTTTTTATAGCTTAGTAGCTTGTTGTTTCTTCGCTCATAGACATGTTTTTGTGAGTTGTTATATCTTGGACTTTATATTTAGATATTTGATCTTATTAGACAGGTGTGGACATTTAGGCGTATAGCGCCAATTTAGCTTAATTTCTATATTGTCGCATTTTCTTGTTATGTCATGGATACTAATGGTTATGATGTTGTGTTTGGAACATAATTATAATAATGGATAGATGTTGCATGTGGAATTCTATGGTTATATATCACGTATCATCTTGTCTAACTTTTGGAATATTGAGCATAATTTGTACATTGTCACATCTTGATTTCAGTAGGATGTTAGGTTAGTTTAGAGTGCATTGATATCTTACTATGTCATTAAATTATCTTGTATCGGACAGGTGCGGTTAATGTGTGCAATGAGTGTGCAGGTGACAGGTTTACAGGAGAACGTGGGATTCAGGCCAGCTACTCAATCTTGCACAAGCAGCCTACGGGCTGAGCCCTAGCCATGTTCTTTGTGTGAAGCCTTAGTATAGGAGATTATTATTTTTGGGCACTATGAGTGACCCCAATTCATGTAATGTATTGTGCTTTGAATTATTAATTTTGTTAAGGGTTGCTAGTGGAGTTGTAAACTGGTTTTGGGGGTTAATAATCCCACTTTCATTTAAATTTTAGATTTTGTTTAATGTGTCACTTAATCACAAGGGTTTAGGGTCACATGTGAGACCCTTGGTGGTCCCCACACCCTCTACCCTTGTGCCAAAATGTTAAACCCGAAATTAAGGTATTTTGGGCATTTTGGGGACCCCTTTGTAGCTTGGGAGTCCCCTAACATACAAATGAGCCCTTGGACCCTACCTAATGGGTAGGGGGCTTGTTTTCAAGGCTAGAGGAGTTTTCCCTCCCTTTTTACTTCTTGTTTGGTCGCATCCATGTAAGGGATGTGAATTTGAGTGTTTATCAAAAGTTCCACTTATTTTGTTTTACTTACATTTAAGGGAATTTGGGAGAAGAGGGCAAAAAGATAATTTTACCCTTTCTCTCTTTTGTTTTGGCATCTTTGACCTTGATGAGGGAGAGGGGTGACACATGTCACCCCCTCATTTGTGAGGATGTTTGTTTGCTCCTCTTCAAATTCCCATTCATTGAAAAAGAGAGGGGCTTTTTTTTAGAACTTCTTGCTTTGGATGCTTGTGGATTTTGGAGCTTGGAGATTGGCTTGAGTCAAGGTGTGAAGACATTTGAAGTTGGAAAGATTTTTGGAGAGCTTTCCTTGAGGTAGGCTCTCATGTCTTTTGTTGTGTTGTTGCCTTTTTGTTGCTAGATTTGTTGCTTAAAATTGTTATTTGTTATATGTGGATTTTGGTTCCTTGCTTGTTTTCTTTAACTCCCTCCATCATATGGCATGATGGAGTTTTGGAGTGTGGGGGGAAGAGAGAGGAATTTTCCTCTCAATCCTCAAGGCTTGATGGACAAGCCTTGTAGGATCTTATTGTTTTACCCCTCAAATGGTTGAGGTGGGGAAGTTAATTCATTTGGCTTGAATCTCCTTCCCCATTCTTGGTAAGGAAACCCTTTTGGGGTTTGAAAATCCTTCCAAGGAGGACTTGGAGAAGGGGGAGGAATAAGGAGGGTCTTGTTTGAATAAGAAGCAATAAAGAGGATATGGAGATGTGTATATTATGCAAATAATTTTGATGCATAACTTTGGAGAACTTTCTCCTCTCTTCCCCACTTTTGAGGATGGACATGGGTTCTCCTCCTTGTAAATTTAGAGTCTTGTGTTGTTGTGAACTTTCTTTGGGTGCTTGTAGCATTGTTAGTTTACCCTCCTTCTTGTGCAAGTTTTGATTAGTTAGCCTCTTTCCCATGGGCTTGGGGGAGGCTAGCATGCATCCCAACCTTGGGATAGGCATGTGATGATGCCTATGGTTGGGTGGCAAACAAGCTCTTTTTCTCCTTGTATGGCTTTTGGGAAGACATGGAAGTTGGCTCTCAAGTTGGAGTGGGTGGACTCTTGGGCTCTTTGGTTCTTTTCTCTCCTTATGAAAACTCTATTGTATTGAGACTCCTTTGGATATGGTTATGAGAATAGTTTCATCTCTTTATAAATTCTCCATTTTGTATATCTTGCACTTACATGTAACACTTGAGATATGGTGATTAAAATGAGAGATCTCTCTCTCAACTTGTAAGAAACTTGTAATGAATATTTTTGGTTGTTTGCATAGTTGGAAAATAGCTGCAACACCCTTGTAGGCTAAGCTTGTGTAAGAGAAGTGTTGAATCAAAATTCTCATTTATTGTAACTTAATGTATCTCCCATATTTTATTGACAAACATGACTTATTACTTGTTAAGGAATTCTACATGTGTGTAATCTTGAAATGATCTTTTGCATTAAATTTGAAAGGAAATCTACTTGGTTATAAGAAGAAGTCTTGTTTTAACTTTGGAAGAAACTCTCTTATTTGTAAAATGCACTTTTCCTTTTTATATTAACATAGTTTTAGGAATCCTTTTGTTAATTTTGTGCAAAGGAGATTGAACTTAAAAATGTGATAGCTTTCTTGTTTTTTTTGTCAAAAAAATTTATATACAAAGGATATCACATTAAATCTTCATATATACATATATGTGTTGTGTTATATATCTTGTTTTTTTTAAATACATTCTCTTAAGGGAAATGTTATTTCAGAATTATATATATAATACATATGTATATATAACATATTGTATACCTAACAAATTTAAAATGAAAATATATATATATATATATATATATATAAATAATAATAATTAAAATATGAAGTGGTGGGGGAGGTTCGGCCCCACCCAATGCGCTATGTCTTTTAATATATATATATATGTTATGGGGAGAGGACGGCCCCTCCCCAACCGCATGTCCTCCATACCCCCCGCCCAAGCTGCCCGCCGCCCTTGCGCCCTGTCCCATTGCCCTCGCCGATGTTGCCCCGCCACCCTTACGGCCTGTCCCAGCTTTGCCCCCTGCCAGGTGTTGCCCCACCATTCTGTGCCGCCTCCCTCTGCGGCACCTTCCCTCGCATGCTTCGCCTCCGCCGCTACCCCTACGCTGTCCGTCCCCTTAACCGACTCCTCCTCCTTTCCGTGCCCTGCGTGCAGCGCCGCCCCCACACCGCACCTTCTTCCTCCACCACCCATGCGGCCACACCCTTCGACATACCTCCACACAGTCCACAGATCCGACCCTTGAGCAAGAGAAATAAAATAAAATAAAATAAGTTAAATAAATAATAATAACAAAACAAAACAAATAATAATAATAACATATATATATATATATATATATATTTTTTTACCCCAAAACAATATAAACATTTTCAACCAGGACTTACAAAGGGGAGGCTCCATAACTTCTATTACCTTGCTTGAATAAACAAAGAACAAGCAAAACAAATGAGAAGAGAAATGGAAGGAGGGAGAAAAGAATAACAAAGAGATAGCTAGGGCAACTTTAGGGCTTCCTTCTAAACCAAGGGACAAGATTGATTTAATCTAAGGGTCATTATTCAATCCTGCACCTTTCTTTTGTCATGGGTTTTTAATGGGAAATATATCAAAAAGGAAAGGGTGATGAACCTAAGGAGAGGGTGAATAGAATAAAAGAGGTGTAGATTTATTCTTTTAGGGCCCTAGTAAAAATTAAAATATAATTAAATAATTAATTTCGAGTTTAGGGCTAGTGAACAATTTAAATTAGAGAAATTAAATAGTATAAAATTAACAATCCAAGAAAGAGTTTAAGAGATGTATCGGTATTAGTTGAACACTTCAAAAATAAAAAAATAAAAAATAAAAATTTACCCCTGGAATTTTAGGCCCGTTTTCAGTGTCAGGAGGGTCACTACTGATTGTTATCGAGCCATGGTTCGCACTCATGACCCTTTGGGTAACTAATTAAAAAGTTAATGGTAATTTTAACAACACAAAATTAACAAAATAAATAAAAATAAACAGATTAAAATAAATCATCCACCACCGTTAAATTTTAAATTAATAAATGTCTCTGCGTTCACCTCGTGACGTAGGATGGCGCCTGCGAGACGATCAGCTAGAGGTGTGGGATGTAGTGCATCTGTCACGCAGGAGCCGCCGGCACCGATTTTTGGCCTCGGATATTAGAGGCGTTGACCACCAGTGATAGGCGTTGTGGAGCAGTGCCTACCACAACCGCAGGAGACGAGAGTGGAGGCACCATTGGGAGACGAGGAGCCGATAGGTGAGGATGCGCATTCAGAGCCGCCAGAGCATGATACACCGAGGCGGGAGAGGTCACGTAGCCCTTTCGTTCATCACGAGAGGGTAGCCTCATTCCATCGTAGCCACTCACACAGTCTCGAGGGACCATTCGAGGATAGGCGACTCCCTTCACTGTTGGACTACATCGTCAGGATCGAGATACAGGCAGTGTGATCAGGGATCTTCTTCGTTTGTAGCCGCCCACTTACACCGGCTCTACAGATGGCTTTGGGGCTGAGTCATGGCTCCTTAGTTTGGATAGTTGCTTTGGCTTGCACTCTTACGAGAGCAACGTCAAGGCAAGGTTCGCCATACATCTCAGAGATGCAGCGGGCGTTTGATGGAGGAATGAGAAGCGGAAGCTCCATTTGACTCGAGAGACAAAGTGACTTGGGAGATGTTGAGGAGCGTTTGAGGCACGATATATGTCGAGTATTTTGTGTAGAAGAGGATCGATGAGTTTCACGACTTACGATAGGGATTTGGCACAGTAGCAGCAGTATGAGAGCAGGTTCCTGGATCTTTACAGTATGTGGACTACCTGCAAGATGAGAAATTACAAGTTAACAGGTTCATTCGAGGGCTTAATGCAGATATAGCAGGAGTAGTTAGGATGCTATCTCCTCCCACACTTGAGAAGGCCGTTGAGAAGGCCTACTTAGCTGAGGAGAACAGGACCAAGGCACAGGAGCATTGTGATAGAAACAAGAGCAAGTTTCAGGAGAGGATACAGGCCTTCCAAAGTCGGAGGTCACGAGGTACTGCACCACCCCCTAGAGGAGGATTTTGGCCTCCGCCAAGCAGCCACGAGGGCTCCATCGCACCACGACGCCGACACACACAGCGGCGGGGCCACCGCGGCAGGGGCTAGATAGACACAGGGATTTCAGAGAGGTGTTTCTAGAGGAGGTTTTGGTGGAGCTAGAGATAGGAGGCGGGAACTCGAAGACACGGCCGACTCACACTCGGCCGATCTGCTAGGGTTGGACCGGCGGAGGATCAGTACAGTACGGGAGGGACCTAGTGTCACTCAGCATTTCACCACAAATCTGTGTGACTACCCTATCGAAAAAAAAATTCATACTTTTAAAATAATGGGTTGTTTTGTGTTTTTATTGCCTGAAAGTTCTTGTATTGTGTCAAGATAATCCCAAATAACCATATTAGCGTTTTTCACCAAATACCCGGATGCCCAAAATTATTTTATTCTATAAATCAGGGATTTTCTGCATGAGAAATTTGTATTTAATTATTTTGAACCCCATATGAGGCTATTTGCGCTCTGTTTTAACTCTATTATGAGTGGATATGTTATTATTCCTATGTGCCATAAGGGTTTTAACTTATATTAAGTTTTGGGCTTTATTTGTAACTTTTGGCAATTTTTCATGTTTTTGTGGTGTCCCGTTTTGTTTTTGTGAAATTTCTCTGGAGCAATTCCTTTGCCGGGTAAGCCCAATTTTTACTGGAGGCGGTGGAAAACATATACACACATTATGCCCGGAGGAAGTCGCCATCGGAGGTCCTGGATCACTGGGAAAAAGTGAAGTCGTGCACAGAAAAGCCCTTCTCGGGGATGGGCGCATTTTTGGAAAACAAAGGATTTAAGCTGCGATGGGAAAAATATAAGCGCAGGCAGGGTGGGAATTTTATACTTGCTTGGCAGGGTACTTTTTCCCGTGTTATAAAAGTCACTTAAGCTGCAGTGGGAAAAATAGAGGTCGGGCGGTGGGAATTTATGCCTACCTTACAGGTAAAAATTCCCATGATATAATAAAAGGAAAGTGACTTAAGTGAAATCATGGGATTTTAGTGCACCGCCTTGTAGGGTAAATAATCATCATTGTCAAAGTTAAATCACTTAAGTGGATCACGGGATTTTGGTGCTTGCCTTGAAGGGTTAAGAATCCCATTATGAAAAATTCTTAAAAATAGAATT
Organism: Taxus wallichiana var. yunnanensis; assembly: GCA_018340775.1. NCBI lineage: Eukaryota > Viridiplantae > Streptophyta > Pinopsida > Cupressales > Taxaceae > Taxus > Taxus wallichiana. Next base: position 549,602,738 of record CM031242.1, on the reverse strand, counting down.
ACATGTGCAAAAAAGTGCGCCCCCTTTGGTGAGAGAATAAAAGCCTTAAATTGATTATTTTAATTAATCTATTCTCTCAAAAAGTGTGCCCAAGCTTGGAGGAAGTCAACAAGTCAAAGATGAAATAAAAGAAAGGATTTAAAAGCATTAAAATTAATTTATTTAATGGCTGCCCTCTTCCTCTCAAAAAGTGCGCCCCATTTGGGTATTATTTAATGTTTTTTAAAGCATTAAAACATTAAATTAATTTCTATTTTCAGTGGCTATGGTCAAAGCACACTGTGAAGCTTAAGTGAAGTGATGTGTGAAGGATTAAATTGGATTAATTTAATTTATTGGATGGTTGTCCTTAAACATGCTATTTTTAAAAGAGAAAAGCATGATTTTTAATTAATTAATTACCTTTAATTGTTAGGGCAATTATTAATTATAGAATTGTGAAGGTTATATAAGCATGGGCAACCATATGGGTGAATTATTCAAATCACAGGTGAAGAATTGCAGCCAAGTGGAAAAGTGCGCCCCCATTAAAGGAAGGATTTTGTTCAGACAAGGTGCTAACAAGGCTAAAAGCTTCCAGATTTGGTGCATGCTTTGGAGGAGGTTGATCTTTGTCTCGCATAATTGTTTCCACAAGTGTTACGAGAGCTCGGTGTTGATTGAAAGGATTCATGCTCTCTTTATGTGCAAATTAAACACTAAGTTTTGGGGCAGCGAGGCTTGAAAAGTGCAGATTTTTATAATTTAAATTCACTATTCATGCTCAGGTGGCCATTTTTGTCTAAATAAATTACAGGAATTCATTACGGGTGCTTTACAAAAGAAAAGAGTTTTTATCAATGTCCAATACATTGCAAATATCCTCCGAATCGAAGAATTGTACAGATCTACACGGTATTGAAGAAATCCGGCCAAGTAAGGAGAAAAAGAATTATTGAGACGAAGATAAACAAAGCCATGGCGAAGGAGATGAAAAGAAAGCACGATGGAGTCATGCATTATTTCCAAACTTGTAGACATAGGAGACACGAGATCTAGGCCGGAACCTCTTGCCGATTTGATTGATAGATCCAGAAGCGGGAAAGACTTCACTCATGTGTGCGGTCAAAAGCAAAGTGGAATTATCCGAGCTGCAAGCTTTTCCATATACACCCAATTGCGAGTTCATGATGGAGTGCGCTAGATCTTATCATCCTTCATCCAGATCAGTGCGTGATGCTTCGGGAAAGACAATAATTCGTTTGGATGCAGAGTTCATCGATTATTGTTTGAAGATTCCAGTGCGAAAGGTGGTGACTTCTATTAGCATTCAGGATGCTGATAGTAGATGGGAGAAGCATAGAGCTGATTGTGTGAGCATCATGAATAGCCAGTACATGAAGAAGCCTAGATCTCCTTCAAAGTTCTCGAGAACTCTTCCACCGGTCCAATTTAGTGCGGGAGGTAGATGATGTCGTCGATTGCTATGCAGGATGAATGGCGAAGCGAATGCCTACACTTTCCGTACATGGATGTATGCTTTCATCAGGACCATTGAAATCAACAAGGTTGATTCTATAATCAATTGGTCGAGAAATTATTAGCAGCAACATCGGTGAGCAACTCCGGGCGTGAAGCGTACTTTCAGCCTTCAAGATGACTTCATACTTGGTGTATGCTACACTCAGCTTCACAAGGCGTCTTTTCCAATTTGGATAGATGTGGTGTTCTTTCCAGGACCCCATTTTCGAGTGCTACCCGCAGACTTCGCACCTACAAAGGCGAAAGACTTCAAAGTGATCAACGATGACTTCTTCTATGATTTCATCTGCGCAGCTAGACAAAGCCACGAAGGCCAACGGGGTAAGCGAGGAAGCGTGGGAAGGCTGTGTCAAGATTGGAAGTCTATTCATTCAATTTGCGAGACTTCATATACCTCAAGGTTACGGGATTTTTCGGAGAACCAACAAAGATGCCCAGGTATCCGAATGATAGATTGATCACCATGGAGCTAAGCGGTGCAACTTGTGGAGTTACACGACCTGCAATCGAAGTGGCACAAGTCTACGGGCTTCTTCCTAATCACCGTGGGATATTATAAATGCATTAACATTAACTTGAGCTCGAGGGATGGAAGCACAAATGTTATCCGAGTATGAGCGGGGAGTTCTTCCCTACATGGCTGAACTTCGATCCATTTGGAGTAGTCGGGAAGACAATCTCTCCTAGCGAGACGCACATGTGCCTTCATTAGAAGATTTCTGGATGAAGTGCAAAAGTGAGTACGAGGTTAGAAAGAGAGATTTCAGCAGGCTATCAGCAAAACAAGTGTTCGACTTCGGACTAGCACGGATACCTGCGGATCTTAAAGATGATGGAAATGTGGTACTTGACACTTACCATCAAATGGGAGGAGATAAAGCCATACTGCAGAATAACATAGGAGGCTGCAACACAATTGAAGAAAGGTCGAGAGCTGTGTTGGTGAATACTTCAAACTGGTTGCTGACGAAGGGATATTGCCTTGATGAAGCATTGATGAATCAAGTCACGGGCAACTTCGGCGCAGGAGATTCCCTCAAGCGAAAGCATGAAGGAGAAAGCAGCAGGAAAGTCGAGAAGTTGAAAGTACATAGAAGATCTCAATCCAAGGAGAAGATCACTTCTACGATCATGACTTTAACTCCAGTTTCTCTAGTACCCAATGCTTCACCAACTATTGCACCGCAGCAGCAGGATGCTTCCATGCCTCCACTAAATCTAGTGACATTCATCTTCTCCCCTCAGCCACTTCATTCAAGCGCTGTTCCAGAGGATACGTTGAAGCTGCAGATGGGAATTTGAAAGGGCTTTGTCCTTGGATGACTCAGAAGATGGCAGCCATAACACTGTGGCACTTTGACAGAGAGGATGCAGAGCGGGAGATGGTAGTGCACTCAGCGACTTCTCACTCTCTGAGAAGTAATTTCTCGAATGGTTAGCTTTGCAGTTTTTTCCGAACCGATAATGGAGATGAACTTAGAGGAGCACGACTTACACCTACTCAGGATCCGGCGGAAGAGACAGAAGGCCTAAAGTTGCTAAAGAAAATTCTAGGTTGATCATCGAGGATTCGGGCGAGAAGTATCTTTGAGATATCAATTCAGGAAGGAAAGATATAAGAGGAGATCACGGCGAGAAGATGTGACGGTGACCAAAGTACCCCTTGGTCAAGCCACCACTGAAGGATTAAAGCGGGACACACGAGACATTGATGGATGCTTTATTCCTTAGGCTTAATGCAGTGAAAAGCGGAGAAAGAAGCGCTACGAAGCAAGTATCTCAATTATGTGAGATCATAGCCAAGGTTGCTAAACCTTCCATTCAGACCATTTCAAAGCGGTGAGTGATCATCTTATGTAAGAAATGGAGGATGTAAGCAATCAAGTAAAGGTTATTGACGAATGGAAGGATTTGATTATTCGTCAAGTTTCTGTACAACTTGGGGAAGTGCTAGCCTTCCTAAAGGTTATGAACGATGCAGCAAATCAACTAAAGTAATTAATGGAAAACATGGAAGGCATGAATACAATTGTAGAGAGTAACCTGAGTATTTTGGCCGAGATCAACAAGCTATCGGGAGATGTATTGATTGCAGAACAGATTGTACCGGATGGATCAGTCGAGAAGGGGAAGTAGCTAGAGTTTGCAGTATCTTTCCGTTTGGAAATCTGCAGAGTTTTGCTGAAGAGGATGCAAGCACTTGAGAGTAGGACATCAGATTTACCAGATAGTGTCATTTCTTTCACTGAGGAAAGAGTGGATGGAGGTGTTACTTCATACGTGCGGATCATCTCAACTAAGGTGCCTAATTCCCTGGAAGGTTCTCTTCTGATGGTACAAAAGAGAATTGATAAAGCTACCAAGCCTTTCATGATGAATTCTATCAGTAGACTGGTGGTGCTGCAGGCAGACATTGCGAGGTTTGGGCCGAGTTTGGAAGATGTGGAAGCGTGCATCAAAGTGTTGAATGAAGGGTTGCTGCTGATTCAGGACAGAGAAAGAAGCAGTGGCTAAAACAGATGGAAGGATGTTGAATTACATGTTCGACAAGTATATCCGATATCAGAACAAGAAGAAGACATAAATGTTACTTCGCTCATAGACATGTTTTGACAGAGTTTGTTATATCTTGGACTTTATATTTAGATATTTGATCTTATTAGACGGGTGTGGACATGTAGGCGTATAGCGCCAACTTAGCTTAATTTCCATATTGTCGCATTTTTCTTGTTATGTCATGGATACTAATGGTTATGATGTTGTGTTTGGAACATAATTATAATAATGGATAGATGTTGCATGTGGAATTCTATGGTTATATATCACGTATCATCTTGTCTAACTTTTGGAATATTGAGTATAATTGTGCACGTTGTCGCATCTTGATTTCAGTAGGATGTTAGGTTAGTTTAGAATGCATTGATATCTTACTATGTCATTGAATTATCTTGGATCAGACAGTGCGGTTAAAGTGTGCAATGAGTGTGCTGGATGAGCGGAGTTTCTGAGAACGCAAGATTCATGCCACTACTCAATCTTGCACAAGTGTGACCTACTGGTGAGCTCCTAGCCATGTTCTTTGTGTGAAGCCTTAGTATAGGAGATTATTATTTTTGGGCACTATGAGTGACCCCAATTCATGTAATGTATTGTGCTTTGAATTATTAATTTTGTTAAGGGTTCTTAGCGAGTTGTAAAGCTGGTTTTGGGGTTAATAATCCCACTTTCATTTAAATTTTAGATTTTGTTTAATGTGTCACTTAATCACAAGGGTTTAGGGTCACATGTGAGACCCTTGGGTGGTCCCCACACCCTCTACCCTTGTGCCAAAAATGTAAAACCCGAAATTAGGGTATTTTGGGCATTTTTGGGGACCCCTTTGTAGCTTGGGAGTCCCCCTAACATAAAAATGAGCCCTTGGACCCTACCTAATGGGTAGGGAAGCATTTCAAGGCTAGAGGAGTTTTCCCTCCTTTTTTACCTCTTGTTTGGTCACATCCATGTAAGGGATGTGGATTTGAAGTGTTTATCAAAATTTGCACTTATTTTGTTTTACTTACATTTAAGGGAATTTGGGAGAAGAGGGAAAAAAGATAATTTTACCTTTCTCTCTTTTGTTTTGACATCTTTGACCTTGATGAGGGAGAGGGGTAACACATGTCACCCCCTCATTTGTGAGGATGTTTGTTTGCTCCTCTTCAAATTCCCATTCATCGAAAAAGAGAGGGGCTTTTTTAGAACTTCTTGCTTTGGATGCTTGTGGATTTTGGAGCTTGGAGATTGGCTTGAGTCAAGGTGTGAAGACATTTGAAGTTGGAAAGATTTTGGAGAGCTTTCCTTGAGGTAGGCTCTCATGTCTTTTGTTGTGTTGTTGCCTTTTTGTTGCTAGATTTGTTGCTTAAAATTGTTATTTGTTGTATGTGGATTTTGGTTGCTTGCTTGTTTTCTTTAACTCCCTCCATCATATGGCATGATGGAGTTTTGGAGTGTGGGGGAAGAGAGAGGGAATTTTCCCTCTCAATCCTCAAGGCTTGATGGACAAGCCTTGTAGGATCTTATTGTTTTTCCCCTCAAATGGTTGAGGTGGGGAAGTTGATTCATTTGGCTTGAATCTCCTTCCCCATTCTTGGTAAGGAAACCCCTTTTGGGGTTTGAAAATCCTTCCAAGGAGGACTTGGAGAAAGGGGGAGGAATAAGGAGGGTCTTGTTTGAATAAGGAGCAATAAGGAGGATATGGAGATGTGTATATTGTGCAAATAATTTTGATGCATAACTTTGGAGAACTTTCTCCTCTCTTCCCCACTTTTGAGGATGAACATGGGTTCTCCTCCTTGTAAATTTAGAGTCTTGTGTTGTTGTGAACTTTCTTTGGGTGCTTGTAGCATTGTTAGTTTACCCTCCTTGTGCAAGTTTTGATTAGTTAGCCTCTTTCCCATGGGCTTGGGGGAGGCTAGCATGCATCCCAACCTTGGGATAGGCATGTGATGATGCCTATGGTTGGGTGGCAAACAAGCTCTTTTCTCCTTGCATGGTTTTTGGGAAGACATGGAAGTTGGCTCTCAAGTTGGAGTGGGTGGACTCTTGGGTTCTTTTGTTCTTTTCTCTCCTTATGAAAACTCTATTGTATTGAGACTCCTTTGGATATGGTTATGAGAATAGTTTCATCTCCTTATAAATTCTCCATTTTGTATATCTTGCATTTACATGTAAAACTTGAGATATGGTGATTAAAATGAGAAATCTCTCTCCCAACTTGCAAGAAACTTGTAATGAAAATTCTTGGTTGTTTGCATAGTTAGAAAATAGCTTGTATGCAACACCCTTGTAGGCTAAGCTTGTGTAAGAGAAGTGTTGAATCAAAATTCTCATTTATTGTAACTTAATGTATCTCCCATATTTTATTGACAAACATGACTTATTACTTGTTAAGGAATTCTACATGTGTGTAATTTTGAAATGATCTTTTGCATTAAATTTGAAAGGAAATCTACTTGGTTATTAGAAGAAGTCTTGTTTTAACTTTGGAAGAAACTCTCTTATTTGTAAAATGCACTTTTCTTTTTATATTAACATAGTTTTAGGAATCCTTTTTTTAATTTTGTGCAAAGGAGATTGAACTTAAAAATGTGATAGCTTTCTTGTTTTTTTTTGTCAAAAAAATTTATATCAAAGGATATCACATTAAATCTTCATATATATATATATGTGTTGTGTTATATATGCTATTTTTTTAATACATTCTCTTAAAGGAAATGTTATTTCAGAATTATATATATATATAACATATTGTATATTTAACAAATTTAAAACAAAAATTATATATATATATATAAATATATAAAATAATAAAATATGAAGTGGTGGGGGGTTCGGCCACCACCCCGCACCTATCTTTTAATATATATATATATATATATATATATATATATATATATATATATATATATATATATATATATATATATATGTTAGGGGAGGATGGCCCCTCCCCGCCGCATGTCCTCCATACCCGCCCCGCCCTTGCTGCTTGCCCGCCGCCCTTGCGGCCTTGTCTCCGCTTCCCTCCCCTGGCTAGTGCTTTGACTCCGCCATTTCGTGCCGCCTCCCCTCTACGTCACCTTCCTTGCATAGTGGCCTCCGCCATTGCTACCCTACGCCCGTCCCCCCTCAATCAAATCCTCCTCCTTTCCGCGCCTTGCGCAACGCGCCCCACACCGCGCCTTCCTCCTCCACCGCTCATGCGGCCCACACCTGACTTTGCCTCCACACAATCCACAAATCTGACCCTTGAGCAATAGAAATAAAATAAAATAAGTTAAATAAATAATAATAACAAATAACAATAATATGATATATATATATATATATATATATATACATATTTTCTACCCCAAAAACAATATAAACATTTTTCAACCAGAACTTACAAAGGGGAGGCTCCTTAACTTCTATTACCTTGCTTGAATAAACAAAGAACAAGTAAAACAAATGAGAAGAGAAATGGAAGGAGGAGAAAAAAAAATAACAAAGAGATAGCTAGGGCAACTTTAGGGCTTCCTTCTAAACCAAGGGACAAGATTGATTTAATCTAAGGGTCATTATTCAATCCTGCACCTTTCTTTTGTCATGGGTTTTTAATGGGAAATATAACAAAAAAGGAAAGGGTGATGAACCTAAGGAGAGGGTGAATAGAATAAAAGAGGTGTAGATTTATTCTTTTAGGGCCCTAGTAAAATTAAAATATAATTAAATAATTAATTTCGAGTTTAGGGCTAGTGAACAATTTAAATTAGAGAAATTAAATGGTATAAAATTAGTAATCAAGAAAGAGTTTAAGAGATGTATCAGTATTAATTAAACACTTCAAAAAAAAAAATAAAAAATAAAAAAATTACCTGGAATTTTAGACACATTTTCCGGTGTCCCGGGAGGGTCACTACGATCTGTAGATAACATACCTATCAAGGAGTAACATAGTAATCAAGAGGAAATACAAACATCCCCTACTCATTCTCAAGGCATCTAAATCGTGCTCATAGGCATCCATGTGAAAATCAAACATTTGTATCATCATAGACTCACAAAACTGAAACTATCCACATGTATAAACTCACCTATACATCCATCCATATCTCTAGGCTTTCTAGAAGCTCCAATTCTACCACCGACTAACTCCAATCTGAATATGAATCCTATGCTCATCAATGTCAATAAAAAAACCATGCTAAACCATGCTACTAATAAATAGTGCAAATACCAGCAAACATTTCATCAACATACTCTGCACAATCAACCAAGATGAAAGCAAAACAAGGGCACCATCTAAAAATGGTAAATAAACACTGTTGTCAAACTTGTGACCAAACCGACCATAGTTTCCTAACCCCGGTCATTGCCCGACCAACCATGGTTACCAAATGACTGACCACAGTTAATCCTAACCGACACCGGTCTCTGTAACTAGCATATTTTCTCCTTTAACCCTTAAAACTCTAAAAAATTACTCTATCATCTTCACCCAGCTGAATCTAACCATCAACTATAATCCCATAGGGATATCCAGGCACCAACAAAATAAAACAAGAAGTGACATCACAAAGCAATAAACTTAATATACCCGCAAATCATGGATCGCCCTTAAAAACCAACTAGTGCCTCTGTTGCTCGAATAGTAGCAATCTCCTCTCACTCTGCATGTGCATCATGTATCCAATCCTACAATGCCAACAACCATGGCTTTCTCCCACTGAACACAAAATTCCCTGCACTGCCTCTAACACCAAGCTCAAAATCTAATATGTCAGTGAGAAATAAAACCAAATGAAAGAAAATATAAAATGATTCCCTTCTTATCAAAGAATACTCCTACATCACATAAGTTTGGACTTCTTGTGAAGTAGGTGAATCAACTTCTTTTCATCTGTGTACTTAACATCTTTCGTTACCTATAACTATATCTAACCATGACTTTTCATTAAGGATATCATCCTTAGACTAGATATCCTCATCCTCAAGATTCCACACTACCGAGAAATAAAATTCAAATAACACCAAAAGCATGGTGTAAATTTTTGCACACTATCTAAACATAATATCAGTTGCTCCAAATGAAAGAAAGAAAACATGAACCATATAGAGATCCTTGACCCAAAGTCTCACTATACTAACAAGGCCAATTCCATCCTCTTTCGATCTAAACATTGAAGTGATCAACATTGTTTATGCATGTACACACTGTGTCAAGAAACTGGTCCTCAAAACAGGACACTGAACCATCCATGCCCTCTTCACGTAAGAAACCCGTGCAAACTCATTGTCACGAGAGACCAACCATGGTTTCTCGACTAGTACCGATTACCCTCTGTGACCGATGTCGATTACCATGGTGTTGTTGAAACTAACACAATGCCACAAATTGGCATAGGTCACCAAACCAGGTGCCTACTCCGACCAAATCCACTAGTTGTGTTGATCCATTCATTTCAAGAAGCACCTAAATCTTGGACAAATACTTAACAGTAATAATACATGCAATAAAAAACTGCACCAAGATGAAACACGTCACCTTACCAACACCAAGATACTCAACTGCGTCTTCAACTGAAGTACTTGTCTCTCTAATGGAAGCCTCATATTCATTTTATGCTATTATATTATGCCTTTCTAAGAAGCCTATGCATCTAACTGCACCAAGGATGCATAATTTCTCTTCTAACTCATTCTCAAATCTAGATATGCAATACCAAACATGCATGTGCAGCCCCAAACATGCATGTGCAACCAAAATAATACAAGCACTGCAATACCAAGATAAAACCATACCTTAATAACCGGATCTGCAATCTGACCAACATGTTTGTGCCTCCAAGAACCAGGGACACCTCAACAACCAAGATACATTCCATGCATCTTCTTAATTCTTCAGATATGTGATTTTCTGTTTAAAACTAGGATGCCCGAAAGAACCGACCATGGTTACTCCGCCGACATTAGTGCCACTTAACCAACATCGATCCATCCGTAATTTCCAGCAACCTTACTCTTCCATCTTCCACTTGAGACTAAATCTCTTCCTGCGATCTTCACATTAGGAAAAACAAACCCTGCTCTCATCCATGTCAGTAATAACCACTAACAAAACCATGAAGTAAACCCTTACTCTGAAAACTAAAGCCATCGCTCTATCAAACAACACTCTGATACCAGTTGTTGGGAATTAGGGATTGCGGAATAGTGCTATGATTTAATAATAAACAAAATCATACACACGTGATCTAAACAATTCCCCAAAATCTATAGCATTGGAAGTATAAACTAGAATAATCCAAATCTAAACAAAGTACACACAGATAACACAACATGTATCGTGGTTCACCCAATGTGGGCTATGTCCACCAAAGATAGAGATCTCATATATAATATAACAAGAGTACAAATTAACTCTTCAATACAAGAGTACAATGCATCTCTCCAAGACTATATCCTCTCTTCCGGATATCTAAAAGGATCTCCATGAGTGCACTACAATCTGATTGTGCCTCCAAACATCACAAAAAATCTCACATAACTCAAAAATACTGCATCTTACGAAGGCGCTACCAAGTTCTCTGTGGATCTGCAACAAGACCTCTTGCATGGGTCTACCAATGTGCAACCATGGCTGTGCACCAAGAAGTAAGTTTGTCTCTCCATCATTGCATAACATGTGCAAACATGAAGACAACCTCCTCTCTGATATCTATATCTACATGGATCTACTTGGAATACAAGACTAGATCTACGTGGATCTATAATACAAGATCTCACTAACATGTGGATCTACAAGAAGAAAATATATGTGCTTTGCATACTATGCAAGCCATTACAATTAGACAATAACTATACAAAGGAAATACAGTAGAAGATGTTACCCTCTTCTCATCATTGAGATGTACCTGTTATTTCCTTCTATCCAGCTCCTCTCCATGGAAGCTTTGTCTTCATGTAACATGTTCTTTCTTTCTCTTCTTCTTCATCCTCTCAATCTAGGATAATCAAGGATCTAATTCAATCCTTCTCTTAATTCACCTTCTAACCCTAGCTTTCATGCTTATATAGGCATATACAAACTTAGGGCACAATAGCCATGTAATTACATCCTTTAAATCAACTTTAAAACAAAATCTAGATTAAATTCTCGTGAGTTAAATATAAACTTTCATGCACAGGTAACCGGCGCGATAGATTTTGCGGCCGAGGGGAAGGTTACCACGACCGATGATGATTACCACGACCGATGGCGGTTACCCTAAGCGGCGGCGGTTGCCTAACGATGCGGTTACCCTAACCTGAAAGCGGTTACCACGGACCCCAAGTGATCAACGGTTGCCATAGTGATCAAGCGACAGTTAACCTAATTGGCACGATTCATCGCATGTAAACTAGAAAGGTGTAAAACATGCTCTCTGTGAAGCAATTCAGCTCCACAACCTAACATTGTGTTCAAATTTTCACCGTGATCTGCTCATGGAAAGCTCATGAATAAAAAAGGAAATTTTTTCCTCATGAGAGATTTGGGCACAAAGCTTCAGGGCAACAATTAATGTAGTCATGGAGCTTTTGACAGGTTCTATTTTCACATACGATTGCAATGAAATCAATTCCATTGGAATAGGTTTTTCATTTGAGTTTGTGTGCAAAATTCTATCTTGATCCATTGCATGATTGTGAGAAAATGTAACGAATGAGAGCAGGGCACAAGATGGAGTTATTATTATAGCAAATAATATATGGAATCATTTGATATTATTTGAATTGTTGTTTTATGGCCTCTAAAAATTAGGAAGTCTGAAAAAAATTTCATCTCAATCTGTGCTCCGGATTGTGAGATATGAGCATTTCTTATTTTTTTTACTACGAGGGTTTTTGGCAAGACATGACAATGGTTTTGGATAAAAAAGATCCATTTTTTTGTTGCAGCGGTGAGGAATATGGAAATGGAGTAGAGATGCAATGGAAAAGGAATAGAGCAGAAGCAATAGAGGAAGAGAGAAAATCGAGACAAAGGAGGTTTCATAGGGCACGAAGGGAAGAAGCAGTGCTAAAGTAGCAAAGATATGTAAAAACTTAGAAATTTCTTCATCTTGGACATGAGAAAACATTTTTTCCCAACCATCCCAAAAAAATTGGTATAGTTGGTGTAAAAATTGTGCCCCTGTCCCATTGGTCCACATGTCATCTTGTTATTTGCTAGGCGTAAGAGAGAGGGGGCTAGAAAAAATGACCTTAACAACTTCTGGGGGCACATGGGTGACCAAGAGCTTAAATGAGAGGGTTGGGGATTTTGTGTCCCAACCGTCCCAAACGTTTGGGAAATTTGGTGCACAAAAATGTGCCCTCACCCTAACTTGACAAGTGGCGGAGCATGATTTGATGACGGAGGTGTTAAGGAGTGGTGCACATGTGCTAACTTGGCTTGCTTAGGCGCCACAGAGGTCATATGAGGGTCCAAGGGTCTAAAATGAGGTTGGGAAAATTTTTTTGTCCCATTTGCACCAAATATTTGGGAAATTTGGTGCAATAAATTGTGCTTTGATCCTAGGAGTGATATGTGTCCACCCAAAACTTGGCTAACTCCTAGAGTGTACCTTGGAGAGCAACTTGTCGAAGTCATAACTTGAGCTCCCGGAGGAGATTTTTATGCTTATTTTTATGAAATTGCATGAAAATGTCCTTATGAACACGATGGTTGTACTCTCATAACTTGATCCTATTTGAAACCCCCCTGAAATAGGCTTTTTCTCTAGGATTGAAGGTTGTGTATGCTAAAAATAGGTTGTGGACAAAACCACTAGAGTGTTGTGAAAAACGTGAGACCACTACCTCCTAGGGCTTTGAATTAGATTTCTAAATATATATTTTTGGATCCTAACTCCTTGTGGAGCTCCCATAATTTCTTTGTAAAGCTTAGGAGTTGTTTTTGCATTATGCACTTCTTTGCCCTCCAGGACCCACATTTTTGAAACTACTCCAAAAATTCTAAAACATCCCAAATTCTTCTAAAACCAATTTCACTACATTATTATATCTCCGATTACACCTCCATGATGAGTTGGAGTCCTTCATTTTACTTTGGGGGTGTGTACCAACTTTAAGAAGACTAGAGAAAAGCATGTCTTACAACTTTCCAAAGAGCCTACCTTGATGGATCTTGTGTTAGGAGTACAGGTGCGCTTTATTTCCCTAAATCACATATGGACATCTTGACACAACATATTGGACTTCTCGTAGATATGCATGCTATGAATGACACATGGATTTAGGTGATATGAAGGAGGACTCAGAATGACCCTTGAGAAAAACAAATTGAGTAGGGTATGACTATCGTGTTTTAAAGTGTGAATTTTTCCTTCAAAAACTCATGACAACACTAGCTTGTATGGAGGATGGTGGATGTATTTATAAGAAAATGGATGGTAGAGATTAATCCATATTGGATTAGATCAATGAAGAAGAGCGAATGTTAGAGTGGAAGATTCTAGAGAGAGAAGAATTTCCATGAATTAAAATTTCATGGAAGGTGGTAGAATTCGAGAGTTCTAGAATTAGAGAATTATAGAAAGGTGGTAGAAGAATCTTGGATTACTTTAGAATTTTTTTATATATGATTAATGTTTAATAAGGGATTAATGATGGTAATTATTTGGGAGGCTAGTTAGTAGGTAGGGTAGGTGGTCCGGTGTCCCTAAGATTTCACCCTGAAATCTGGGACTACCCCCTTTTAAAAATTCGTTCTTTTCAAAGTAATGGGTCATTTTGTGTTTGTTTTGCCTGCAGTTGTTTGCATTTCTCTAAGGTATCCCCAGAGAGTCATAAAAGCCAAATTCGACAAATACCCACATGCCAAAGCTCACTCAATCCCTTCGCCAGACCTTGTCTGCAAGTATTTTATTTATTTATTTATTAAATAAATAAAGTTCTTTTAAAAAAGATTGAACTAAAATTGGAGGATTTAGGTTATAAAAATCATTTCACCCCATCATTATTACCATAGAACATTCACTCGGGGGAAGAATTTTTGTAGATCAGCTAATTGGAGAAATTTTTCAAGCGATTGCTCGCAGCTTCTTTTGTTTTGTTTTATTTTATTTTTGTCTATGTTTTGGTCTTTTCTCTAGAAATTCTTGTAGCCTATTCATTCTTCATGTCAAACCTTTTCCCAAGCCTAGGGTTTTTAAAAGATATCCAATATTTTTAATTACTAATCTGTCTAAAGGCGATCAGAGCTCAGGATTCTTTCAGGAGATTGCAAGAAGTCGCTTGGTCCAAAAAGGTGCAAAAAGGTGCAAAATTAGATTTTATGAAAATAATAAAATATTGCCATCAATGCATAGAACTCGAGAAAATATGCACTTTTAGAGAAAACAACACCTAAAATGGAGCCACGAAGTGAAAGTTATGGCACTTGCAAGTTTTTTCTGCTACATCTTCCTCGGACCCTTTCCAAAAATGGAAAATTTTATTCTTTACTTGTGTTTTTCACCTGAAAATGATGATGAGTTTTCACGCGACTTTAAAAGCAGAAGTCATGCAAGTCGCACTTTTTGGGAAGAGCAATTTCTTCATGCAAGTCGCACTTTTGGAAAGAAGCTTTCTTCCATGCAAGTCACATTTTTTGAAAGGATGGTTTTTAAGTGCCAATGGGAATTTTGGCGCTGCCTAGAAGGTGGGAATTTTATGCCTTCTTAGAAGGTTGTTTTTTCCCATCATTAAATTCAAATCACTTAAGCTGTCAATGGGGATTTTGGTGGTGGTAGGAAGGTGGGAATTTTATGCATGTATGGAAGGTTGTTTTTCCCATCATTAAAGTCAAATCACTTAAGCTACCAATGGGAATTTTGGTGGTGGAAGGAAGGTGGGAATTTTATGCCTACATGGAAGGTTGTTTTTTCCCATCATTAAAGTCAAATCACTTAAGCTGCCAATGGGAATTTTGGTGGTGGAAGGAAGGTGGGAATTTTATGCCTTCCTAGAAGGTTGTTTTTTCCCATTATTAAAGTCAAATCACTTAAGTTGCCAATGAGAATTTTGGTGGTGGAAGGAAGGTGAGAATTTTATGCCTGCATGAAGGTTGTTTTTCCCATCATTAAAATCAAATCACTTAAGCTGCCAATGAGAATTTTGGTGGTGGAAGGAAGGTGGGAATTTTGGAGTTGCCTAGAAGGGTAAAAATTCTCATTGCTTTGCCTTCTTATTTTTAACATGACTTCTAGCCAAAAAGTGTGACCCATTAGCATAGCTAAATGCCTAAAAGCTGACTTTTTTTTAATTAATTGTCGGGAAGCATCCGATTTGGTGCCTAGGGTTGGAAAGGCTTCCTTTTATTATTTTGGCTATCTGCATGTTGATGTGAGTGCACAAGTGAATAAAATAATATTTTTAGCTTGTTTGGCATGCAAACAAAGTCTAAAAATAGAGGGCAACAAGCTTTATAATCAGATCTTGGTGAAGAAATTAGATATTCATGCTATGAAATGCATACTTGTTTGAATTATTTGCAGGAATACTTCATTTATGCCCATATTGGTGAAGAGAAGGAAGTCAATATCTGATACATTGAATATATCTTCAGAATCAGAGGAAGAAATAGATCCAACTCTCATAATTGCAAAGGATTCTAGAAAAAATCATCCTCTTGTTTCTAATGCAGCCCATGTGGAAGTCATTGCATGGAAAATTCCTTTCCAGGAGCTTGTGCATGTGCTCCCAATCTTCCAGTTGAAGCCTTCATTGAATTTACTTGTTTTTTCTTCACTCGGAGTGCTTTCTAGAATTTAAAATTGCTCATATGCAATTAAAAATAAAAGGTGATGAGTTTTGTCTGAATTGTTTATGGCAAGCATTTTATTAGTGCATGTACTAGAGAAGAATTGCAAAAGCTTCAAGGATAAGAGGAGAAGATAGGTCAGAGGCAACAACCGCAAGAAAATCACAGTCAACTGCTTCCAGATCCAGTTTGGTGAGAATCAAAGGAAATGATTCAACAACATATGAAAAAGAAAAAGCATCTCAGATTCAAGGCAGAGATATCATTCAAATCATTCATGAGGCGAGGTGCAATACAGGTTGGATCAGCATGCAGAGTATGGAAGAAGAACAAGATTGGGAGTGTTGCAGCAACTTTCTTCTAATTTCTTCTCTTTCTTCTTCTTTCTCTTATTTTCTCCGACAAAGTAATTGAGTAATCAATTAAATTGTAAAACTTAAGTGATTGGTTTAAAATCCATTACTTTGATTCTGGAAGAAGTCAATTACTTGGAAATAGGTGGCTAGACATGCAAAATAAAAGGTTTTATTTTTAATTATAAATCATACATGTCATGCAAAGAGGAATTCCAGGAGGAAGATTGTCAGTTGCTTCCCTTTTTCATAGCTTCCACATGTGGCAATTCATTAAAAACTTCCTATTTGTAATTGCCCTCTATACACTATAAATAGAGGAAGAGCCTACGGGTTAAAGGATCACAATTTGTTAATCAACATTCTTGAGTTCCAAACTTTGTGTTGCAGCCCTTGATGTCATTTTTGCAAAAGCTGAGGAATTGAATAAAGGCAGATTTCCAGAGAACTTTATGTCCATGGTGCATTTGCTTCTTACTTCTGTGTGGATCTTTGGATAAACTTTGTGTTATCTGAGATTTAGATTAGAAGCTTTTATTTTCCTTTGCTTTTGAATATTGTGAGATCTACTTGTTTATTTAATCTATATGTATGAGACCAAATATGTAAACTATTGGTTGAATTACATATCTTCCTTTCTTCTTTCCTAAACTCCATTATTTCCCCCTTCTGCAAATACTTCATAAACAATTGCTTACTTGCTGCAAAATTGCTTAGTTATGGTTCATGAGCTTTGTGATTAAAGTAAAACCCCCACAAATAGTTATTGAAGTTTCATACTTACCAGATTGATAAACATCTTACACAGGAGCCTCACTAGTAAATGAGGGAGATTTATCTCATGACTACCTAGGTTTTTAGTTGTGCAGAAAATATAGCCAACATGGTCTAGTGCAGGAGTATTAAATTATGAAAAATGTGAAGGAATTAGATTAACATTAAGTATGGGATTGAGGAGTAAATTAGTGTATAGGATGATTATAAGTAATATTAGTTATGACTAATTTTAAATGTATACACCTGGAATAAAAGTCTTGTGCAAAATTACATTTGACATGTTGTCGAATAAAATAGTACGCAAATTATACATATATGTTGTATTGTACCTAGATAGAGGATCTAAATTGTAACTGAAACTTCATATCTGAACAAGACTATGTTGAACTTCTAGAAAAACCCAAGGGATTCACTAGGTTAGGGTGTGTTTATTATGTAGGATCTTTGAAATACTTATCCCATTCATAAATATTGAACTTGACCAATGTTTTAGGGAATTGACTATGGAGGATTCCATCATTCTCATACTCACACTATCCCATCTTGGAGGTACATAAAGAGTAACTTCATGGGGCTAACTGATCACTAGTACACTACATAAATAAACTATAGAAAGTTTTCTTAATGGAAAAAAACTATGTGCTTCCTATATACCATGAGGTTTTTGAAAGCTAAAATCCGTAAAATGCTTCCTAATATATTGAGTATTAGGTCAACACCCCTCACAACATGGATCGAGATAAAGCTAATTACATTTTTTCCCAAATTGAAAATTCTTGAGGCTTTACACCAATAAAATAAAATTCTATGTAGGGGATATTTTAAAAATACCTAGATACTGATCCGCTAGTACCCACCATTTTCACCGATTTATAATCAACTAAGAAACCACGAAGGGAAGGTGAGAGCATAAGATTGGTTATTTGTAGTAGGCCCTTTGGATCTTGATAGAAATTTCAGGAAAAACATAATAAAATTTGAATACATAGAGAAAAAATCTCAAAATTATAGATCTAATCTCGATACCTATAAAAAAGATCTAATCAGTGGCGTAAGTTTAACACGCGGTGAAGTTTCTATTGCTTTGATACCATATTAAAGTTTGTTGTATGATATAAACTCATTGTAAACAACGATAAGACAAACACCCACATGTATGCATATATTTAAGAATTTATGTAATAGATCAATGAAAACTTAAAGCAAATACATAACACATATATATCAAAGGTAGTAAGAATACCACAATTTTAGTAAGAAATTGTAACTTGAATTTTAGAGTATAAATAACTTTCTTACATAATGATACCTCTCAAACTAGCTCTATGCTCTTATAAAGAAAAGCTAAGAGGTTAAGTTTAGGGTTTGAGGAATAGTAAAAATTCAAAAGAAATCTTAGAGAAAACTATTAACAACAAAAGTCAATCAAGTCAATAACTTGGTCAATACTCTTCTCTATTAATAGATGTGGATAAGTGTATACCAATGGATGAATTATTCACATATTAAATTACAAATAATATTACAAGTGCATCTTAAAATCATACAATAGTGTATGGAAATTAAATACACTAACTCTCACTCAAAAAAAAATTGTTCTTCAAAGCATTCTTTGTTTGTTTGAATTTCCACGTTAATGTCACAAAATAACACAATAAGTTTGTAGGAACTTAGCCTACTTCATATATATAGTTTAGATTGCATTTACTATTGATGAGTCAACACATGATGATTTGTATATAGAACAAAATCTTAGGGAAACAAATAATGCATCCATTTATTCAATTCTTGCCTTTGTTGCATAGAATTTTGGGTCAAACAAAAAATACTTGTGTTTCACATCATTGATATTTTCATTGGAAAATGTTATAGGTCTTCCCTCTTAACACAAAATTACTCCTATTATTGTTTTACTTGCATCACAATCCATTTGAATTATTTTTTGAAATTTGATAGTGCTAAAATTATTTTCTTTATTATTCTCTTGTTCAACCATTAGAAGTTGTGTTTTACTTCCACTGCCCACATAATATTTTTATGTCCTTTTCCATTACATCTATAATCATTGTGCGTATTCTACGAAATTCGAATGAACTTCTTATACAAACTCACTAAGTCGTGAAAGCTTCCCATTGTAAAAGTACTCTTAGATGGCAACCAATATACTATTGCATGCACATTCTCGAAATCCATCTTTAGAACTTCATGGTATATTACAAGACCAAGATACAATAAATCTTCCTTCAAAGAATTACATTTCTTTAGGTTCATGAGAAAAATATCATCTCACAATACTATCAAAACTTTACATAAATAAGGTTGTTGATCTTGAGGAAAAATGTATAGTTGAGGAAAAAGTTCCTAAGGGCGCATTAGAAAGATAATATCATTACCTAATTTCAACTTTAAAATAGCTAATTTGATAAATAAGGATAAAATGAAATTAATACCCATAATACATGCCACTTTTGAAGACAATCTCATTGTTATTTCAATATGTTGAATGGCCAAATTGTATAACTTGCATGTCTTAATCTATGACACATTGTATTTCAATGTTTATCCTCTCCTTCCTTATTTGTTCGATTGAGAAGGAACAAGATAACATCAACCATCTCTAGAAGGACTTACATGTATGATCAGTTTAGTTTGGTCCTTCCATTTTTTGTTTCCTATAAGAAAATGAATATTCAATTGGTTGTTTTGTTAAATAGGTTCTTTGATAATGTGGAAATTGTGGTTATATTCGTTGGAAACTTAATAATCCCCCTCCCCTCCTTAGGCATTGATATTTTTCCTTGAGATGCATCTCTACCTATAAAAAAAATTATTGATATTTTCTCTTATGCAATCTAGGATTTTGGCCCTTGTCAAGCATACCTAGCTATGCAATCCCTACCTTTAAGATTTGAAGAGGATTTGAAGTATTGGCCTAGGAGATCCTTTTCTTGTTTTTGTTGAGTAAGCTAAAGGGTGTTATCCAAACACTCTTGAATGATTTCTGAGGATTTATTTCCATTTTTCGAGTCCATATTCTTTTGAGTAATGGATCAACTACAAAGATAAATCCCCTAAATTTATCTTGCACTTTCAGACTTGAAAATTGGTCTGAAAGAAATTTATGGGTCAGAGTTATGTGAAAAATGCCTATTCTAGTTGTAAAAAAGGTCATAAATTTCTTTTCTTTTTCCTTGCTTGAGTCTTTATAGTATTCTTGTTAAGGTCTTAGATGGCCTTGGTTAGGTGATGTATACTTTCACAAGGGATTCACTAAGTAAACTTATGGCATATCACATTCGTTCGTCTAAATAATAACCCTATTTCTAGTTCTACTTCTCAATATTCTATTATTCATACCCCCTCTCAATACATCTTTCTTATTATAAAATACCCCTTTTATTGCCATATATTACCTATACCCATTTTTATGACATTTTTAATACCCCTTATTATTTGTTACTCCCTAATTTTTCGTGTGTCGATGATCAATATAACAGAGTCGTGGAGTTTATAACTTGAAACAGGTGCGATGAAAGTTTAATGTGAATGAGAACATGATGGAGACAAGTGTCCAAACCTCATACGATTCTAGGAATGTCTCATTCCTCGAGACCATTTCTTACAAAGATACCTAGAATTCAACCTTCACCATTGATTGTTTACGATCCACGTGGAGCCATCTAGGAATCTAGTTGAATTCCATTTTCTATCTCTATAATTTGATTCCTTATTTTAAAATGATTGGACATCTTTCAAAATGAGTCTTATGAACTTCCAAATCTCTTTACTTCACATATGTATACCATTCTTGTGACATATTAAGTATAAACATGTAGACACATTAACTAATGTGGTACTAAACCCACAAACTACAATCATAAATCTCCACTACCAATATCAATTTACTCTACATAATCCTAATTTGAGAGAATCACTTGTTAATTACTTTTGGGAAAAAAATTTGTTGATCAATATCTTATCATGTGGCCCAAAAGAAATTTCGGTCTAAGTAAATATTTTCCCCAACATGTGCTTATAAACTTGTGGAATGAAATCACAACGAACCATTCGATTATAATGGAAATCAATGGTAGGAAATGAAAGTAATGGTGATATGGACCCAAAAATATGGAATGTATTATTAATGTTGAATATGATTAAGATTTGTAATGATATTATAAACTTATGGCGATTATGTGAATATCATATTATAAACAAAAAAATGGAGGGAAAAAATAGCTTTCTGTTTTGTTTTTCATCATATTATAAATGTTTTCAGAATGAGAAAATCCTCATCTCTCTCAATCTGAAAAAACAAAATCAAAGCTTGTTTTCATAATTTCAAGATAAATTCTTAAATCCACATGTCCACATACGTTTCATATTCAATTTTTTGGTGGAAATATAAAATATTTTAAGCCATATATTTTAACACCCTTGTTTTTCATAAGACTTAGTCTCATGAATTCTCATTGTTTTCATAAAAACCTAATTGTTGGGGGTCACAAGAGAAGTTAGTACAATCTTGGAAAGGAATATTCTTTTCACCCAGATCCACTAAATCAAGGGTGATTCAAGTGAGGACTTTAAAGAATAAATATTAGAAAACCTAATGAAATCTCCAAAGCCCCCATAGAAGGAGAAATCAAGGAAACATGGATGGTGCATCGAGAGACAATACTCGAATTCATCTAATCATTGGAAACAACACATAAATAATGAATCTTACAACTAACATTGTTGGAGACAAACTGGAAATACACCTTGACCTTATCAATAGTAAGGTAGTTGCACTCCAAGATCAAGAGCAAAATTTTAAATTCAACGTGAACAAAAGAGTCTGCATTATAAAATGCCAAACAAAATCCCAATGGTTAGGGTGGCAATTCAACACATTCTTACAATTGTGAGCCCACAATGGACAAGGTAATGAGCCAAAGATAAAACCATGTTGGTTTAATGGAACCAATGTAGTTGATTAGATTGACCATATCCAAAGATACTTCAAATGGAAAAATTTCTAGAAGCATTCATGGGTGGATGTGACCTCTTTATTTTTGGAACAAGAACCCTATAATTGGTATGTTTGTTTATGTTGTCAAGACCATCATGAGAGACTCTCCCATAGGATGATTTTTTCCTAGAAATCAAAAAGCGTTATGATCCATGGAGCAACAATTTTAATGGACAACTAATCCAATTGAATCAAACAAGTTCAGTGGGTGAATACAATTCCCAACATTTTTTTATTTATCTACAACAATCCACGCATAAGCCCATACATGATATGGCAAACATACATGACTGGATTAAAACAAACTATTATATTTGGTGTTCAACTATTCAAACCAACCACAATCAAAGATGTCATAGAATAGCTCTAGACATAGAGAAGAAACATTTAGTCAATTGAAAAATAGAAGGTAACCCTCTAGATGGAAAGATTGAACCTTGGCCACCCCCTTCAACTCCAAACCAATACAAAGACTCTCATTCCAGCAAGAGGTAGAAGAGAGAGAAAGGATTATGTTATCATTATGATAGAAAATGGTTCAAAAACCATAAATGTGTTGTGCTTAATGAAGTGAGGTTCTAGAAGGACAAAGCACATGTTAGAGCTTGACATGGATCAAACACATGAGAAAAAAGAAGAGGATGAAGAGGCTACTATCTCTGCATACATACACTACATGGGATCAACACGACTCAAACTATCAAAATAGTTGGGTACACATCAAGAAAAAAATAGTGATAGTTTGATCATTACATGAAGAACACACAATTTCATCCATAGAAGGTTAGCCAATGAAGTCAATTGCTTTGGGTATATAATAGCTCATTTTCAAGTTATGGTAGCGGATGGTAAATAACCCTCTTTTGGAGGATAGTTCCATCACAACAAATTTTCTATTGAAGACTACCGAGTTGATTTGGAAATGATTCTTGATGATTTACAAATGGAGAAATCAGCTTGTGACGCTTACCACGAGGAGGAGATATTATCATTCCCATTTTGAGATGAAGATGATCTCAACCATGTCATCAATGAATGAACAAGGCTAGCTTGTAATGATCCCACAAAAGGTTTGAAAGAATGGTCTGTGCAAGAATTGCTAAGAACTACAGAAGAAATAAAAGACCCCGAGCTTAGTCTCAAACTTTTGATGCAAGCTATGGACCTAAAAAAAAAAAAAGTGTGAA
Source organism: Taxus wallichiana var. yunnanensis (assembly GCA_018340775.1). Classification (NCBI taxonomy): domain Eukaryota; kingdom Viridiplantae; phylum Streptophyta; class Pinopsida; order Cupressales; family Taxaceae; genus Taxus; species Taxus wallichiana. Next base: position 549,579,581 of record CM031242.1, on the reverse strand, counting down.
TATGTTTATGGTCTCTCAACTAATTTAAAAATTGGCGATAACAAATCAAAGGAAATAAAATAATCTAATGTCCCTCTTGAGCCAATGGGTGCTGGATGTATTGAAGGAATTGAATTTTTCTCCTTTCCATTCAAAGAAGAAGATTCTTTATATGATGAAAAGGTTGAAACAAAAATTTTGAGGTTCCCAAGGATGAAGTTCCTCTAGACAAAAGATTAGGGAAGGCAATGAGTTTCAAGATGATGGAGAAAATCCTCCAAAAGGTTTCCTTGAATTTCAAAATGAAGATTCTCCGAATGAATGTAAGGGTGAGATTTTTGTAGTGCCAAAGGAAGACTTTATGCAAGAAATCCTAAGAGTTGTGGAAGAAATGGAAGATCCTCAACTCAGTTTTGAATCTGTTGATCAAGGCGATGGATTTGCAAGACAAATATGAAGTCAGTTCCACATCTTTAACCAGTTTGAATTTTGGTCATGGGGGAATAAGACGAGCGAAAAATTTGATGTACCTCTTGCAATAATGGTTGATGGGTATGATGATAAGATTGAAGTTTTCTCTTTCCCATTCGAAGAAGAGGAGTATTTCTCTATGGGAGATATTAGAACAAAATTTCTTGAGCCCTCCAGAGATGAGACTCCCCACAAAAATGAAGTGGTAGAATGCAACAAAATTTGGGATGATGTAGCAATTCCTCTAAGCAGATCCCTTGAAATTCAAAATGAATATTCCTTGAACATAAATAAAATTTAGCATTTGGAAATTTTAAAGAAGGGGTCCCTACAAGAAATCTTAGAATCTGGAAAAGGTAGGAAATATCTCGAGATGAGCCTTGTCCTCTTGACTCATGCCATGGCCATGCAAGACAGACATGAGGTTATGTCTAATCCCTTGCTCTATTTCCAAACACCTCATGACGGAATAAAACCAGAGGTTAATTTCAAGGCCTCCAATGAAAGGGTTTTGGTAAACATGAATATGGAAAATAAGGGAACTCGGTATGTTCAAGAAATTCAAACAAAAACCAGCCTCAGGGCAATGATGAGATGCTCAATGAGAGATCAACAATGTGGGTAAGATCAGAAGGCAAATGACACTATAAAACTAATTTCAAAGAGAATGAAGGTAATGGAATTTCTAAGTGAAGGCCTGAGCATCAAGAATATCATATAGGCTCACTCTTACCAAGTACACAGAGATAATCATGAAAGCACCTAAATTTCATAAATAGTTAAGGAGAGGAGGCTACTTTCTCGAACTCGATCAATGGCTTCGCTAAACAACATCACTTAGTGTTTCCCACTCAGGGGTAACCTCTGAGAAGAGAAGAGCACTACAGTGAAAGTGGGTTATCCCCCACCTTATACTATAGGTGATTTAGGTTTGTTTCCCTTTCCCTTTTGTCTTGATTTTCCTTTTTAGTGTGGTGTTTTTCGCTTCAGTTGTGTGTTTGTATGATCTCCCTTTTGTCAACCTCTTGCAATTTGTGTGTTTCTCTAAAGCCTAATGGGTAAGGCATTGGTCAATGTTAAGTATGGATATTCTAGAGTTCTCATGTCATTTCCTCATTGTGCTTGATGCATGACATGTCCCAAGTCAAAGCCGGATGTTGTCATGAGTTTTACAAGGGAAAAATTCACACTTGAAAGCATGACAACCATACCCTACCCAAAAAAATTTGCTCAAAGGTCATTTTGAGTCCTCCTTCATATCACCCTAATCCCTATGTTAGTCCTATCCCACCTATCTAAGAAGTCCAATATGTTGTGTCAGCATGTCCATAGGTGATTTAGGGAAGAAAGTGCACCCAGGTACTCCCAAGATAGGATTCATCAAGGCATGCTCTTTGGCAAGCTTTAAGACATGCTTTTCTCTAGTCTTCTTGAGGTTGGTACACACCCCCTGGAGTGAAACAAAGGACTCAAACTCATCATGGAGGTGTATTTGAGAGGTAATAATGTTATGTAATTGGTTTTAGAAGAATCCTTGAAGTTTTAGAAGTTTTGGATCAGTTTCAACAAAAGTGGGTCCTAGAGGGCAAAACATTACACAATGCAAAAACAACTCATGAGATTCGTGAAGAAATTTTGGGAGCTCCATAAGGATTTAGGAACAAAAAAATATCATAGAAAATATAATTTATATCCCTAAGGGATGGTGGTCTCACATTTTTCACAACACTCAGGTGGTTTTGTCCACAACCTATTTTTAACATGCACAACCTTCAATCCTGGAGAAAAATCTTATTTTTAGGGGTTTCAAAGAGAATCAAGGTATGATATCATCACCATTGTGTTAATAAGGCCATTTGTTTATGAAAATCCATATAAATAAGTATCGAAAAAAATCCTTTGGGAACTCAAGTTACGACTTCGACAAGTTGTTCTCCAAGGTACGCTCTAGGAGTTAGCCAATTTTCTAGGTGGACACATGTCACTCCTAGGATCAAAGCATAATTTATTTCACAAAATTTCCTAAATATTTGGTTCAAATGGGACAAAAATTACACCCAACCTCATTTTATACCCTTGGACCCTCATATGACCTTCGTGGAGCCTAAGCAAGCCAATTTAACCCCTGTGCACCATTCCTTAGCACCCTCCATCATTGAATCACGCTCCGCCACTTGTTAAGCCAAGGCGAGGGAAAATTTTGTGCACTAAATGTCCCAAAAATTTGGGAAGGTTTGGGCACAAAATATATATCCCTCCCATTTAAGCTCTTAGTCACCCATGTGCCCCCAGATGTTGTTAAGGTCATTTTTTCTAGCCCCCTCTCTCTCACCTCAAGTAAATAACAAGATGACATGTGGAACAATGGGACAAGGGTATAATTTTTACACCAACCATCCCAAACATTTGGGATGGTTAGGATAAAAATTGTGCTCATGTCCAAGATGAATAAATTTCTAAATTTTTACATATCTTATGCTACTGGGCTGCTTCTTCCTGTCCACCATGAAACCTCAATTGCAAGATTTTCTCTCTTAATCCATTACTTCCACTTACATTCCTTTGTCATTGCATATCTCCTCAATTTTAAATCTTCCCTCACCACTGAAAAGAAAAAAAAAATGGAGCTTTTGAGCCAAATCCATGGCCATGTGCTTCTAGAAACCCCATAGTAAAAAAATGATGAAATGCTCATATCTCACAACTGAGCACGGATTGAGATGAAACTATTTGTAAACTTCCTAATTTTTAAAGGCCATCAAGCAGAAATTCACAGAAGATAAAATGATTTCCTATATTATTTTCTACAGTAAAACTCCATCTTGTTCCTTGGCTCTTATTCTTCAGATTTCCGTCAATCTAGCAATCATATCAAGCTAGAATATTGCACACAAACACAAATGAAAAACCTATCCCGATGGAGTTGATTTCATTGCAATCGAAGTGAAAATATAACATGTAAAAAATATCCATGATTCCATAAATGGCTTCCCTGGAAGCTCCATGCCCAAATCTCTCACTAAGAAAAAAATTATTTTTATCCCGAGCTTTCCAGGTGGCATAGTCAAAATCAACACAAGATCGTGACGATGAGCCGAACTCGAAAAAGTCATCCCCATCAAAAACCGAGGCCATTTTGGAAAATTAATAAAAATGGAATATTATATACTTCCCCACATGCTAAAAATAGTTATCCCCTTGAGTTTCAAGTTTGATCATTTGGGACAATCAGGAAAAATTACAAAATGAAAAGGAGGACAAAAATGACAATTTTCCCAAAATAGTAGGTCCCCAAAAAGTAACTTGCTAAAAATAGAAATGTGCTAAAAATAGAAACACATCATCTATGGAAGAGAATGAAATGTGCCAAAATATTTAGAAGCTAAAATCGAGGAAAAATAGGTGATATGTCCCAAAATAGCAGGTCATGGTCTTACTTGCTAAAAATAGAAAGTTTTGATTCAGTGTGAAAAAAGTTGTAGATGGCTTCATTTTCACTCATCTTTCCACTTTTTAGACTCTCCATAGGGTGATGGGATGATTCCATGGTTCAAATAGAGGAATGATACTTCACATGGGTCCTGGAAGCATCATCATGAGTTCATTTGTGTTCAAAAGTAAGGCAGAGCATCACCCGACGTAGTGGGTGGATCCATTTTCATCAATCATGGAGTTGGGTGAGTCAAAGTGATTTGGAAAGGGTGAGTTTAATGAGTCAAGGAGTTCATTAGTCAAGTTTAATGAGGATCATAGTGGGAATTTTATGTGTTCATCCCGAGCTCACATTGGGAAATCTTGAAACAATGTTTCTAAACACTCATTTCATGGTCTAGGATGTCCATGCATGATCATCATCAAGGTCTTCATCAACGACGGAGGTATCTTTGTTCTTGGGAGCATTTCTTCCTCTCCTCT
>CM031242.1:548839846-548862346 GCA_018340775.1 Taxus wallichiana var. yunnanensis | reverse complement strand
CCTAAGTTTGTTATGATATAGTGCTTTTGGTTCGCCCTTGTGGCTGTTTTTTGTTGCTTCGTGGCCTTTTTGGTTGCCTACATGGTGTTTGATGTATTTCCCTATGGGTTTCGTTTCTTTTGAGGTCATGACCACATCAACCGCCCCTTACTATGTAACACTTTGTATTATCTTGTTCATAATATAAAGGCAATTCCAATAGTAAAATTAGAAAAATCAGGTAAGATTCATCTTTACATCTACTACCATTTTTATGATTTTTTCATTTTTGTCATAGTCATGATAGCCATTTTTGTAAGATTTGTTGCCCTTTCTATAAGTTTTTTTTCATGGGTTCCTTAAAAATTCCAATGAAAAATTTTAGTACCCTTAGGTGTCATTGGGACCATTAGATAACCCCTTAGGGGTAGGTACAACTCCGAAGTACCATTTTTTTCTAAAACATTTTTAATACTCCTAATTGCATGTTTATACCACATGTGGGTTGAAAAATACACATTGCACACAAGTTTCAAATTAAAAATAAATAAAGTTTATACTATATAATTGTACTAATACCATATTGCAAGGTGTGTGTATACTAAGATGGGTCTAGTGATTACAATATAATATCTTTAGGTTAACACTTTTGTTTATACTGTATAGTTATAGTAATACCATATTGCAAAGTTTATGTATACTAAGAAGATGGGTCTAGTGATTGCAATATGGTATCCTTAGGTGAACACTTTCACTTAAAGATCATGAATTAGAGACCCAAAATCATAATAGAAAGAGAAATGGAGGAGAAAGAACTAGAGATGTCAAAACATACCACAAAATATTCCAATAACACTTAAGTTCAGATAATAATTGAAAAATACTAAAACATATCAAAAGCATATAATTTAACGTGTCATAAATTCTTAATGACCTATTAATTATTCCTAATGTTTATAGTATTTCTTTGCACTTTAGGTGTGATTATGATGTAGAAATAAAGAGTAAACTTAAGAAAGCACATAAAAACTATTTAGTAAAAACAACTTGAGAATTTGATGTGGTCTTCACCTCTTTTTCTTTTATTCTTGTGTCATTTATTTCATTTGGTTTAACATTCATTCCTCCATAAAATAGAGCTTTTAATGGTGGGACCGTGAGTTGTCTAGTCGTCCTTTTGTAACTCTCTTATATTTTAATTAATATAATGGGTGGTTCCAATGGTAAAATAGAGCTTTCAATGATATTTTAAATTTAAATAGGTCCCCACTTTATATGAGAAAGTAGGGCGTGTTGTACAACATAATCATTATGGGTTGTATTCTTGGCCCATGGTTTTGGTACCCATTGTTTTGTAATACCGCTATGATGGTTATTGATGTGCTTACATATAGTTGGACATGTAGTAGGATAGAGTAGAACTGAGAAGTATGTTATTGTATGGTAAAATGGTTGAATTAATACAATAAGGAAGATAATTATTACATTGGGTCTTTTCCTCTCATGTATTGTGTTATCTTATGTATGTCATTTCTCTATTTTTGTTTATCTCAAAGATTTTATGAAGTATTGTTTCTCTTGTATTTGTTTAGAGGTCAAAATCTCTTGAGTAGCATGGGTCAAAAGATTCATTTAATGTTATATGGGTTGAATATAGCCAAGAACAATATTGTAAGTGGTGATTGGTTCTATATGAACTCATCTTTATGCTTGAGAATGGGACCATTTTTAGGAAAGGGTAGATATTTCTTGTTAGTTATTACAAGAAGAATGATCAAGTCAGGGAAATATATTGTAATATTTCTCATTCTAAGATTGTAGAAGAATATATTTGTTTCATATCAGTATAGTGTGTGTGTGTGTGTGTATAATCTATATTTTCCTCATTTTAAATTAATAAAATTGTTTTTTCATTTTTCTTCCATTCATAAGGTTCAGGTAAGTCAAGAGTTGTGTTGGTTCAAAATTTTGTGTGGTCTAAGGTTGTCCTTATTTGGATTGCCTAATCACATTTGCATCAAAACATCTCTTTCAAGACCAAGCGTTCTTAAAACATCTGCAATGAGAATACCTATTGTTCCATGTCATTACCCTCACATTTCAATTGATGTAGGAAAAGTGCCACTTAATGCGGGCCAATGGCTTTGAAATCTTCGCTTTCGGTTCCATATGAAGTATTGCAAATTACGGAGGCATATATTTTGTATACAAACTCGAAATTTTGTGCCAACCTTTTTAAGAGAATATTTTTTTAAGAGGAATCCATATTTTTAATCATAAGCTGACTCTTGATGGAGTATACTATATGTGTCATCTTGATGAAGAAGACAATGTTTTGTCAAGAGTAACAATCCACAATGTATTTTCTTGGTGAATTTCATAGATCCTTACAAGTTATACCTCCTCTTTTTGGGTGGCTTTTGGTCCCATAAAAGCTTTCTTATTTGCAAGATATAAAAATATCTTTCCCTATACCTATATGGAGCTTCATTATGGTTGTTGATGTTTTCCTTGCCCCCTATCAAGTTGTTTGAGCCTTTGCTTTAGTTCCGTTATATTTTCCAAGTGCAAACATCTTCATCACTCCTCCCTTGTTCATCCTAAGGTAGAGTACCCAAGATAGAAGGTAGTATTGTAATATTCTTTATTATATATGATGGAAGGCTCCCAAGGATATGCATATCTTCAAGAATACATGCTCTAAAATTATAATTTCATCTCCTTCCTCCTCTAAAGAGTGGTGGCCAATTCTTCCTCGTGCAATATAGAATAGTGAATTTATTTTCCTCTCATGGAATTGGTTGTTCCAACCTTTTTCTTTGTTGCAATTTGACTAGGTTTATGGTCTCATCATGATTCTCCCTCAATGGTATCTACTCATGGATTTCCCATGATAATCTCTTAATGGTGGATTCAGTTCCTCAATGATTCCCCATGTTGTTAGATTTGATCATGCATCTTCCTCCTTCACAATGAAAGAGTGATGCACTTCATTTTCAGCTTTTCCTTGTATCAATGAAGAGTAAGCCAAGATTAATATTGTTACAACTCAATTATTTGCTGAAACATTCATGATACAACCTCCTTGTGATGCCAAAACACTTTGCAATGGCTATCATGCTCAATTTACATTTATTGTTCCTACTTTATGCAACACATTGTTATAAAGGAAACGTGCATTCTACAATGTAGTCACTATTAATGTACTCAATATGTGCATATCATAATGTTTCCATATCAAAATTGGATTTTAAGTCTATTGCTACCATGTTGAATGTGCATACAAAAATCAAATATGTATGCTCCATCTATTTGTATCTAGTGTATCTCCTTATTTGCATGCTACAAATAACTTAAATCTAAATTATTCTAAAATAACTCTTCCTTGTGCTATAATCATTTTTCCTTTGCATTTACAACAATTGTGAGGAGAGATTATACAAAGCACAATAATAGAAGAAAACAAATTAACTTATTATCCACTATAGTGATAATATTATTGTTAGAAGTGTTTACCTAATCTCATGCTTTGGATGCTCTCTCTCCTCTTAGAGTGCTTCTCTCTTTTCTCTCCTCTTTTCCCTTTCTTGTTGTGCACAACAAGTGGTGAGTGATAAAAATTGAAACGTGTTATTTTCTGTCACAACTTGTTGTTCCCAATTGGATTTTTTCTTCCATGCTCATCTATGATGACTACAAGGCTTCCCATGCTTGCTCATACCAATGGAGATAGTTCCTTATTCTCTCTGCCAAAAAATGGAAACAATGCTTTGAAGATAAATTTTTAGTGCTACTTAGAGCCCATGCATGTGAATGCAACTCTAACATCTTCTTCTTTGTAAATCATGTAAATGCTCAATCAAAAATCAAATGAAATTTCCTTACCATTACATGTTTTGCAGTAATGGCAATGAAGAAACAGTGAGAGTTGTTCTCTCCTTGATTCTTGTGTTTTGGTAGGCTCTGTTGTCCCTCTTTTATGTGGCTTCTCATTCTTGTTTTCCATTTTTTGGGTGAAGATATGGATGGATTTTCCAACACTTTCCACTCCCATTCCCAATGGATTCCCAACAACCTTACAATGAGGAGAGGAGTTTTGAGTTGCACATGCACATATCAAGTGGCTTTTTACCTCCTTGGAATGTGTCTTGACCATCATCTTCTTTTCTTGAAGAGTGGATTCTTTCTTTCCTATCTTTCCCAAAGAGCTTTGTCTCCTTAATAGGGGCTTGTTTGCACATAGCCATACAATGGTTACTCTTCCCAAAATAAGTGTAAGGTACATCATACCAACATTCTTGTGATACATGATCTTCCATTTTTTGAATTGAAAGAAAAGAAGGAAGACTTCTCTTTGGCATGCCTTCTTGGGTTGCCCCATGCTTGTTTCTGTTAGGTAATAAGGGATAAAATATGCGGAATAATCCCTCACAGAATCGCAACAGTAGAAACTAATATGCAGAAATTATTACAGATCTCAAATAAAATTGCAGAATAAAATAACACAACACAGAGACAGTATTTAACGTGGTTCACCCAATTTGGGCTACGTCCACTAAGAATCACTTGCTCAGATTTTATTACAAGCCACCGCTCTCTCAATACAATACCCAGATCCGTTTGGAGCTATGCTCAACAAAATCTACAGAATTCACACCCGAATTCAAAGCACATCTGCAATGTTTTTCATGCTTCTATCATATGCATAAAACCATATAAATAGACAACTGCTTAAGCAGTTTTACAAAACCGTGGGTATCAAAACCATGGGAAAAAACCGTCCCATAAACCTATGGGTCAAAATCCCACCCATATGAGAAAATCACATTTCCCGATATATCGGGCACGTTTTAAGGCCAAAAAAATTCAAGGGTTGTGCCCCCGAACCCTCTGCTACCGAGGGTGGCCCGACCACGAACTCCCGACGAGGATACATGAAAAGTGTACAGTACTCTTAGTGTACAGTCTTCAACACTTTCACGCATGAAACCAAGCTCCACAACCTAACATTTCCTTCTTTCCTTTCCTTCTTAAACTTGCATGTGGTGAATTCGGTGGAGTGTGATTTCCCAATTTCCTTTTTGTATTTTCATCATTTGAATGTAATATTATTGCACTTTCATCTCCTTCATGGCTTGAAGGCTTCCCTTTCAAAAGTACTTCCTTATCCTCGTGAGGTGGACCCGTGCTTCCCTAGTCTTGATCGTTTTCCACTCTTTGGAGATACCAATCATCCTAAGGCTTAAAAACAATGATATTAGAAACATTTTCACCTTCTTTGGGTTGTCCATGGTGTTTAGATGGGATAGATTCCTACCCCATGAAAGCTACTCTTGCTTGAGCCATGCAAGAGCATTCTCTAATCTCAGTTTTCCCATACTGATGCCCTATGTATTAAGGTCTTTCCTCAATCATAATGGGATTCATGATTCCTTGTCCATCCTTTCTAAGCCCTTTTCTATCATAATCATCTTAATCAACAACTTAGAGCCAACACCTCTAGTATGCTTCTCAAAATTCTAGTCGATTCATTCTATGTAACATTGAAAGAAACATGTTCTAGAATACTTACCATGCATACCTCAGTCATGGTTTGAGCATCTTTGGTAGAGGTTGGTTACCTTTTCTTGGTAGACTCTTTTCTCCTTTCTACTCCTTCAACATCAGGTTGGAGCTTTTCCAACATGTCTTGTTGTAATTCTTTTATGATAACCATGAAGAATTCTCCATGGTTGAACCATGTAACTTGTAAGTCCTCTCTCTATTTCCGAGTGTTTCTCTAGCCTTCTTAATCCTCTACCCTCCTCTTGTACTAGCATATGGCAAGCTTGGGGCTCCTCAAGGATTTGGTTGTGGTTGTCCTATTTGAATACAGATTGTTGTAACACTTTGTGAAATGACTGCATATAATCTTGTTATACACAGAAACTTCTATGTTATCAAAGATATTTATGATCCACGAGGAACTTGTTGCTGTGATACCAATTGATCTGTAATTTCCTAAGCAAAATTACCTTGTTAGAATTTACAGATGCACATTTTTCTACAGTCCAACAACCACTTGAAGTTCTCAAATGGCGGTGGTTTTAGAGTGTGTTGGAGGGGTAGAATGTGCATTGGAGTGAGTAAAAAAACTTGCAAAGCATAAATAGATAGAAAGGAATGAACACAAACACACAATGCGAAGGATCTTAACCTAAAAAACCCCAGTGTGAGGAGAACTAGCTGGAAGTGGCAACTGCACATCTTCCTTATTCCTTTCAATGAATTGGGCCAATACAATGATCTCATGAAGGATACAACTCAAACTTTCAGCTCTCTTATCTTCCCAGTGTAACGGAAGAATTACAAATAACATGGAATAATTACAACCATGAATAATTGGCTGCTCACTGCAACTCATTCATTAACCAATTCACTCCTACACTCTCATGGTTGATCATTGATCCCCGGTGTCGATTCCTCAGTTCCACAACTTTTCTTATGCATTTTGGAGATGTCTCTTTGAAGACCATAGGTTCTTGAAATGTGTAGAATGAGAGGATCAATCATTTCATGTTGTTACTTTGATTGCTCATCTGATACAGTGAAATTGTCACTTAATACAGACCAACAGTTGCAAAACCGCCCCTTAAGGCACAATATCTCAACCGACCTTTCCCACAAAAACAACCAATGGATGTTATCTAACGATGGACTGCCGTCCACCACCCTCACCCAAAGGTATCCTTCACGATTGATGAAATCAAAAATAGTTTATGGGTTTTAAAAGAGAAATCCCTCATATGCAGGTTCATGAGAGTCTACCAAATCACCCTCAAAATATGGATGCAAGATAACTGGAAACCTTTTGGATATGTGGACATTCTAATGGTGCGAAAAGAATACTTCATGGCAATATTCAGCACAAATAAAGAAAGGGACAATCCTTCCATAGTGGACCTTGATTCATGAAAAAAAGGGGTTTTCATGAAACACTAGTCCCCAACCTTCAACCCAACAGAAGATCGTCCTAGTAGGGTGCTGGTTTGAGACCGGTTTCACTTACTGCAGTGGCTCAACCTTACCACAAAATCCCTGGGGTTTTAGCAGATCTGGACACATGTGCTTTGAATTCGAGTGCAGAGCACTGCAAAAGCTTTACCTAGCAAGACTCCTCTAAATCAGTAAACAAATCAACAATGGGTAGGTAAAGGTGAATCTAATGTCCTTATTGATTTCTACTCCATAGCAAATGCTCCCAAATCGTCCATGAGAAACACAAGGAGAAAAAATCGTAATCTTATTGTTAATGTTTCTTATCTCATAAATATGACCACACTCAATTTCAATCTTTGGTCATCCAAGAACTGTAACAAAATGTGCCTTGGTACTTTCAGATTTGGGAATAGGATTGGCCAATGGACTCAGAAGTCCTCATTCAAGAGCAAATTTTTTTCTTGAACTGGAAGAGTTCCTTGCTCAGGCTGGTCAGGGGCAAGCGAGGAATCACCCCTCCGCTTCAGTTTTTACAAGTCTGATCGTGCACCAGCAGCGTAACCCAGACTGTATCACTCCTACCCGCGAAAGATTTGGAGCAGCAAAGGACTCCCATTTCCTAGCTAGTGATGGCAGAGCAGGAGAAGAACCCTTCTTCCATACGTGTTCTTTAATATTTCTTGGGTTGCCCCCGATCTTCATAAAATTTAGGAGAATCCATGAGTACTTCGATTTTCTAGCTACCATCTTAATACAAACTAATTGCATTTGCTTGACAATCTCCGAGGCTTATCAATAAGACCATTTTGTGCGTATCAAGTATTGATACTTTGTAAACAGCAAATCGAATGTGTTAGTCAACTGTATGCAACTCTATTTTGCTACAACGTTATACTAATAACATGTCATAAACAAAATAGTACTTTTATAATTTTGTTACATGATATGTATGTTTCTTAATATTTCTCTGTTTTTCCATTATACAATTGACTCAATCTAAAACAATTATTTGCCTAGCAAATGAAATTTAAGGGTTGTTATGCTAAATCACAGGGGTGCTGATAAAATGGAATAGAACAGAGTTGGCCCAATTGTTATTATAGAAAAAAAAGGGACATGAACATGACAAAGCAGGAGATTGTTCTTAATAAACTAAGAGTAGAAATCTGAATGCTTTGTAATTGGCACAACTTCCGATCATAATTGAATGAAGAATGTTATTTGTTTTGGCTGAAAATGATTGATTCGTGGGTATGTAAATGGTCATTAAAAGACGAAAAAACACATCTTCCCAAAATTCCAAAATGGGGACTGTGTAACTACTGTAATGGAAGAGCAAGAGGCATGAGTTCCCATCAGGCTTTAAATTTGATGGTCACATATGCCTGTCAAACAAATTTTCAGTGACAGTATTGCCCTTCAAATTGTGTACAGTAGTAGTGTTCTATAAAAATTTAAGAAAAAAAACAGTTTTCATTTATTTCAACAATTTTCTATTATAGTAATATTATATCTATATTTATATAAAAATGAAGGTCATATTTTAAATCCGCTGATAATGATTTCATAGGTTTAACCCTAAATTCCCGTTGGCCAATAATGACCGAGAGTCCTTTCAAGAAATCATGGACGCTATTCTGGAGGATATGCTGCACAAAATTGGAGTTTGTTCTACCCGCCCATTTTAGAAAGATTAGAAATAGTATAATTACCTGCTCAACAAGGGCTATGAGTTTCTCACACCAAAGTTTCCTGCAGTGGATAAGTTCAATTATAGGTGGTCTCTTAGATCCATGGCGCATTTTTGGAAACGCAGATTTTCTATTATCTAGGATGCCATTGTGGAACCCAAGTTCTCATTTTTATTTATATCTTATCTATAAAGGTTTGCCCTTCAATTGCACGCTTATCCATTTTGGAGTCTCACGGCCATAGTGTTCTTTTTGTGGATGTATTGAGACCCTCATGCACCTTTTTTGGTTCCACCGAAAGCTCAAATTGTCTAGTCATGGAGTCATGTTTGTTTTCAAACCTTGTAGACCAAAGCCCTCCTTTGGCAACACATCCTCCTAGGAGATTGACCTACCATCCCTTTAACGTTTATCCAGGTGACATCCTTTCAAAGTGGAAATTCTATTTTTTATTTGGAAAGAAGGGAATTCCTTTGTTTTTCTCATTCTATTGTTGATTGTGATCTTTTGGCTTATGATAAATCCATGATATTTTCCAATGTCGCTTTGTCGATCCAAGTGCAAGCCCAGAAGGTGGCTCTGGAAATAGTTCATCTTCAAACTCTTCTTGATCAATGGGTCAATGTTCCTTGTATTGTTGTGTGAGTTTTTTCGTATGCTTCTCATGATTCATCACCAAGGGGCGGGGGCACCACCGCAACAAGTCCCACCGCCCTTCTCCCATCCACTCGGGGTGGGGCTCTCTGCCCTGCCACCACCATTTTCTTCGTAACCTCATCATGGGGGATGGGGCTCACAACCACCGATGGGGTAACTATTGGCTTTGCCTTCTTTAGTGGACAAGGTCCTGCAATTGGCCCTAGCTATTTCTCTAACCCAAAGTGCCAAGAACAAGGAATTGAAGACACCACTAAAGCTACTAAAAACATTGCCACTAGTTGGAAGTCCATGCCTAAAGGGCCCAACCCTCCAGGTGGCGGTTGAGGCAATCTTGATGACAGAGATCCTTTTACTCTCATCACGGCTACCACATAAATGATAATGTGTTTTTGGAGTTTGTATTGATATTTTTGTAAACTACTCCTACACCTATGGGTTAGTGTGACATTTCGTAGCATACTTCTATATTGCCAATATTTTTAGTAAATAATTGTGCAATTTTAATTTTTATTTTTTAAAAACATAATACTTCCATTAATCATCAAAAATGTGTTACAAGTAGATACAATGCCAAGCAGTGTAACTAATACACCAGGAAGCATCCTTAGAGATACCATGGTAACAGCTTAAAGCATAGTACAACAGGAAGAAGTCATCCTTGTGATTCATCCAAATGAAGGATTCGGTGAAATGCTTGTTGTTTCTCCGTAGACCACCCTATAGGAATATGACCTATCACATGAACATTTTCCTGATCCAAAGCCCAGTTGGCCAAAGCATCCGCTACTTTATTACTCTCCCGAGGAGTATGAACATAAAGAATTGTCTGGAAAGCTTGAGCCAAAATACCAATATTTTCTCGGATCTGTGAAATATGCCAATTAGAAGAGTGAATGGTGCCTTGCTTATTAAGCAGTCGAATAATCGTTTGAGATTCAGATTCAATAATAACTTTGGTCCACCCCATTTTGGCTGCCTCCTTCAAAGCATATTGAATGGCAAGGATTTCAGCCATATTGTTTGTGGTAATTCCAATTTGCTGCCCATAAAAAAGGTGTTGTTGTGTTGCACTATCTCTAGTTATTCCTCCTATACTAGCTTGTCCGGATTTCCTCGAGATGCCCCATCTATATTAATTTTAATGCAACCTGTAAGAGGCAACTGCCAACATTTAGGTCATGGTGATGGGTTGCTATAAGGACTTTGTTGCATATTCTCCTCTCGAAGTTCCAAAATTGCAAGGACTCTCTTCCATTTAGCCGATACCGGGTTTGGCAATTTGACTTTTGTTTGGAGTGTTTCAACAATATTAGCTTTGATAGAGGTCCAGACAAAGGCTAGTTCTGTATTTTCCCTTTAAATATGTGCATGTTTCTTTCTTTCAGACATTCCATAACATTAATGTTATAGAAATCCAACAAGCAATATTCATCACAAGGGTATCTTTTACAGCCAATTCCCAACTACGAATAACCTGCACCAGGTCAGTGGTATCATTCCAAACTAGTGTGAACATGTCGACATGTACTTCCATAGTTGTAAAGCAAAAGGGCAAGAGAAGAAAAGATGATCACATGTTTCTACCTCATTTAAGCATAACACACATCTAAAAGGTCCTTTCAACCCTCTTTTCATAAGATTTTCCCTGTGAGTACCCATTTATGAAGAAGGGTCCAGGTAAAAAAGCTCACTTTCGGCCATAGCATCGACTGCCATATCTTTCGAAGATATCTGCCCATGGATGATTAAGTGGCCCAGCCAAAGAAGTATACCCCTCCGCCACCATGTAACTGCCATCAGATTGGCTTCCCCACCCCAATTCATCTTCCATGCCTAACAAGGATAGCTGATGTGGTTGTAAAATGTACATCAGTTGTTGGATTTGTTGTTGTGATAAGGTCATTGGCCATTGAGAAAATGGAAGCCACTCTTTCTGAGGATGTGACTGTTGATAATGGTTGACTTTTATCTACCCTTGTGCATAGAGTGCATTCATAACAGGTAGCAAATCCGGGTACTGAGATATAATTGGTGGAAACCCATTCCACGAGTCTGTCCAAAAATTTGCTTGACAACCATTTTTGACAATCCAAAATAAATTGTCTTTGATAAGAGTCTCCCCTAGGCGAAGGACAAACAACATAGGAGATCTAGTAGCAGGTAAGGAATGGCGAATGAGTTGACTCGTTGGTAAACCACTTGCATATTTAGCACACACATTAATAACCCATAACTGGTGTGGATTTTGGAGAAGCCTCCAATATAATTTAGTTGTCAATGCCATGTTGTTCTTAACACTGTCTCTAAAACCAAGTGCTTAGTGTTTTTAGGATGACAAAATCTCCCATTTGGCTAAATGCCATTTTTTTCCTATTGTTTTCCACACCAAAGAAACCTCTGACTAATATGATCTATATCATGAAGAATCCTAGCCGGAATATGAAGAAGAGACACTATATATTGGAATGGCTTGCAGGACAATTTTGACCAAGGTCATTCGTCCTCCTAAAGAAATCCATCTGTCAAATTTGGCTTTGATTTTGGTCGTAACCCATGTCCAATCTGTGAGCTTTTGAGGAGAAAGGAAAACACCAAGGTACTTAAGTGGCAAAGTGCCCTACTAAAACCTCAACTTCTGAAGGATATCCTACTCAAGTCGTGGGGCAATGAAAGAAGATGATGTTGGATTTGCCTTCATTAATATCTTGTCGATAGCCTGAGAGAAAAGGTGTAGAATAGAGGCAATATGAGATGCTTCTCTCTTAGAGGCTTCCCCCATTATAGAAGAGTCATCCACAAACTGCAAGTGTGTCAAAGGTGGAGCCTGTCGCGCAAGTTGGATACCTTTAAGCTTTTTTCGTTTCTGTCATTTACGAGAGATATTTACTGAGAGGTTTCGGAGGAAGGGTTTTGAGGGTTTTGGAGACATTTGGGGAATATAATTATAGGGTTTTCAGATTAGATTTACGGCAGCCATTTGAGCAAGGTTTAGCATCACTGAGAAGGCCCTTTCATCAATTTCCAACCCTTTTCCAAGCTAGGCAACTTGTTTGGAATATTGCAGCCTTTATTTGGAGGGTTTCCAATTGGCCATTTTCAGATTTGAAGGTTAAAATATCATATCCTATGTTTGTAAAGGTTAAAATATCATCTCCTATGTTTGTAAATGTTATTTCCAAATTCTCATAGTTTTTGCACTTGTATTCGGAGAGTTACGAATTTTAGAAGTTTTCCAGTTATCTAGGGCACGTTGTAATTTTCTGGCAGCATTTTATTATCGAAAAATTCCAAAAATAGTTTTCTTATGTTCTTTATAATATTAGCAAGCTCTCTTTAAATTTTCAAGTAATTCGGGTGGATATTTAGGAGATATTAATTTTCTTTAGTTCGTTGCCTAACTGTAAAAATCTGCAAAAATCAATATTTTATTTGGCTACAAATTTTCAATATTTTGTGCATTTTTAAGTGGTATCCCACAAGGGATATTTCAACTTCTTGCGCCAAAACTATATCATCTGCAATTTGTCTACCTAGAACAAAACCTCCTTGTTCGGCGATATAATTTTATGCATAATTGGTTTTAGCCTTTCAGCCATCACTTTAGTAATGATTTTATACAGAACATTACATAAAGCAATTGGGTGATATTCAACAATGGTAGATGCCTCCGCCAGTTTAGGAATCAAAGCTATATGAGTGTAATTAAGACTTCGCAAGAGATTTCTTTCCTTTCGACATTCCTCAACCACCTCCAAAAGATCTATCTTAATCAACTCCCAAAACTGTTGATAAAATTCTATTGGAAATCCATCCGGCCCAGGAGTTTTTCCTTTCTTCATAGTAAACACAACTTGATGTAATTCTTGTTCAGAGATAGGCTTAAGCAATTGGTGATTGTCTTCCTCCGTAATAATAGAAGGAATATTATCATAGATAGTCTGTTGTGCCCTCCCATTTAGGGTAGAGTTCTGAAACAAATTGTTGAAATAATGTAAAATCACCTGTTGGATTCCCCTCTTGGATGTCTCCTGATGGCCCATTTCAGTAGTCAAAGATGCTATATAGTTATGTGCTCGATGAGCCAAGACTGATTTGTGGAAAAAATAGTATTCTTGTCTCCCTCCTTTAACCATTGTACCCGTGCCTTTTGTTTCCAAAATATCTCTTCCCTTTGCTCCCACTCCCGTAGATCTCTAGTGAGCTCAATCTCCTTCTTCTGTAGATCAAATGAAAAGCCTTGCAATCTAATATGTTGGTTAAGGACCTGAATCGATTCAATGAGATCCCTTTTTCTAGCATGCACATTTTCAAAAGCCTTAATTTGTCTTTGAACATAGTTAAGAGTTCGGTAAAATCTATGCATGCAGGTCCCATATCTTGGCTTCCCATCTTTCCACCATTTTGTAATCAAATCAGGAAATTGTTCATGCCTCATCCACATTAATTGATAGCGGAAGGGTGCCTTAAATGTCTTTGATTGTCCAATCTCCAACAATACCGGCCAATGGTCGAATCCCCATGATCAAGGACATTGGCAATTGGGAGAAAATCCATGTTCATCCAATCCTCGGATATCATAAATCTGTCCAATCTTTCCCTAATGCAGCTATCCCTAGTTCTTCTGTTAGACCATGTCATAAGACCATTTTGGGTCTGAACATCAATTAGTTGAAGGTTCTGAATAGAATTACTCATAATGGCTGATGAAGCATCCAAGTGTGAATTTCCACCATGTTTTTCCTATGTAGAGAGAATAGTATTAAAGTCTCCACCTATTATGCAAAGATACCCCAAGTGATCATTCACAACAAAATTAATAAGGTTCCATTGAGCTTTCTTGCCTTCAACATTGGTTGGGGCATAGATATTAAGGAAAATCAGTAATTGATCAGTTTCCATATCTCACACACCCAGATATAGAACTCCATAAGAGCCCCACTATGTAAGATCTGAAGGTGCCGAGGGTCCCAAATACACGCCATACCTCTTGAAGCTCCATCAGAGCCTAATGCAAGCACTTGACCTTTTTTGCTAATATTATTGGCCAAAACATTCATTAATTCAACCGATGTCTTAGTTTCTTGCAAAAATAGCATCTGAGGCTGATATTGTTGCATCAATCTTCTAATCTCATTTATTTTAGAAGGGCTCCCCTTTAGCCCCTGCACATTCCATGTAATGACCCTCATTGTGAAACTGTTCAATAAAGGTTGTCAGATCTGCTACCTTACCTCCTTTAGTTAACCCATGACCTGTCTTCTGAATACGAGAACTATTTGATTTCCGTCTCGGGCGTAGCAGAGTGTCCAATCTCAATTTTTCGAGATTCTTGATGCACCCCAACGACGTTGTATTGCTACCAGCTCCAAGTAGACGGGAGGAAGCATTAAGGCTAGACAACTTTCTTCCACTTGAGCCACCTATGGACCCTTTTCTTCACTTGCTCCAGACAATTTGTGTTTCCATTGAGAACCGTTGATATTATCCTCTTGAACATTGTTATCACTTTGTTCTGCAATAGGTTCATTCTCTTTTGAATTTATAGTTGCATTAGGCAATAGGAGCTACCAGCACAATTTGCATTTCAGGAACTTGTGAGACAACAATATCTTCCATATTCGGATTTGCATCTTCTGACTGCAGGACTGCATAACGATTGGAATTGGTTTGCAAGTCTTTATCTAGAGGTTTCCCTTTTACTATCTTTTTTATTTGGCTTGGGGTTTGTATTGCATGAGGGCATTCCTTAAGCAAATGTCCATATTCATGACATACTCTACATCTGAAGGGAATGTTCTCATAATCCACTACCTGCTCCCATTGTTCATCACCCAAATCCAACATGATTTTAGAGGGTAAGGGTTGGTTCATGTCCATATAAACGCATAGGCGAGCATATACCATGTGTTCCATGCAAATAGAGGCATCTGCAACACGAACATATTGACCCAAAGTATTGCCTATAGCTTGGAAGATAACAGATTCCAAAATTCAGCTAGAAGCCCGAACAGTCGAGATCCAAACCAGTACAAGTGAGGGAAGATCCTCCTCCACCTTAAACATAGACTGTCATGGTTTCATGAAGAGGCCTGCTCTACCAAAGAACCATGGACCCCCTTGGAAAATGTATTCTTTCTCTGCCATAGTTGCAAAGACCACAAGAAAGTAACTATTAGGGTAAACTGAGACAAAATATTCACCTGGGACATGCCAATTCTTGTTGGCCCATTCCTTAAATGCCATTAGAGAAGGCTTAAACCTCACTATCAACGCCCTGTCTTGTAAAGTTTGTATTCCTCCTTGCACATCTGAACAAGGAATTTTGAGAACCGAAACATCAGCAACAACTTTCATGCATCCAAAAGGCATCTTTCGAGGATCCTCTTTAAGCAAGTGCGCAAAGGTTTTAGTGTTATTATTTATTCCAGCATCTTGAGGTTGAATTCCCCTAACCGCCTCTTTGAAAGACATTTTTGATGATTCCCCTTTTTCTTGGACCAAATTGGGTATAGTTTTGTTTGCATGCGGGTTCTGTGTGGATGCCATCTAGGAAAATACCAGAAGAAAAAAACCAAAGATGTATGCCCTATGTCAACCCCTCAGGGCTCGACTGGCTTGGTACCACACTAAGTTTCAGCAATACAAAAACTGATAACTCTCCTAAAAAATGAACAGATGAAAAAACTTCCTGCAAATAAAAACTAACCTTACGCCGCAGTGCATAAGACACCTCTTCAACCTATACGCAATGCTAGAAATTAGCGTCCTAGCCCTAAACCATATCCACTGCCTCTTCGCCGACAAAACCTATGTGTTTTCCACAGTCCACTGCCTCTCCCATTTTCCAAATATGTTCATACAATGTTATTTCTAATAATATAGCTACTATTTCATTAAAAAAAAAAAAGTAGTTTAAAAAAAATCAAGTAGTTTACAACTTTTTTTTTTTAAATGTGTAAGTGGCCATTAAATTTGAAGCGTGGTTCCCATGTCAGCGATTAAGAAAATGCTTGAAGGGTTAAGATATTTCGGAATTAAGAGTACATTAGCTGAAAAATTCAATAAGGTAATATTTAAGCATAAAGAGTCACATTCTCGCTCTAATATACTCCTGGGAGATGGCCTTCTCCTATGTACGTAACCATTTAATTAACGAAATCACTTATATGTTCACTAAATGGTGACTATGTTCATGCAACTTTGTTTATGTGCACTTTTAAAATATATGTCCAATAATAGAGTGAATACCAAGTTTTGAAGTAGTATTTTATCTTTATTTTATTTTTGGTGTGTGTTCAATACAAGGCAAGATAAAACACACCAAAATGAGTGGCATCATTTACAACTAAGCTATTATCATAAGAAATATCCTACATAAATTCTTGATATTTGAAGAGAGTATACAATAATGCACATCTACTGAAAGTTAAGGATTAAAAACATTGGAAGTTAAATCATAAGAAAGAAGGTTGAATTTTTTTTTAATAATTGATGAAACATTATCAACTTAAATTGAAAACTACCAAAGGAGTTTCTCTTCCTCAAGATTTTTAGGTTCCTTTCCGCTTAGGCACAATCGGACAACGTGGCAGATTATTGCCCCATTTCTTCAATGGCGCCACCAGTCGCTCCGGCATGGATTAAGTATTCCTTCATCCAACCTCTAGGTGGAATTGGGTTATTCAATCCAACAACCTTCCGCTTGTTGTCCAACCTAATTTCAAAGCAAAATACTTAGCAAAAAAGGCATCATTACAATTAAAGACATTTGGGACAAGAACACTAACAATTGGCTCTCTTGGCCACTGTTGCGCCAAAATTTCAACCTGCCCATTAAACTTGAAAATGTTTATTCCACAATTTTATCATTGATCCCCTGAGGTCCTTCTCAAAGTCACGGATAATCCTTTAACTCTTTGGAAAGATTGGCGTTGGCCAACCTTGGCTGCCATCAACACTGTCACGCCAAGAATTTTGTATCACTTGATTCAACCCCCATTGTCACTTGAAGACTCCCTCAACCACAAGTGGTCTATGTCCTTTTCTGCCTCTCAATGGCAACATATGGCGTACACGATATGGCAGACCCAAGCTGAGGCAAAATGCCAACTTTTGGGATGGCGGATTCTCCATATGAAGCTTCCCGTTGGCCTCACCCTAGCTAAGCTTGGTCTTGTTGCTAGCGATTGTATCTTCTGTTCAACCCCTAAAAGTATTTTGCATCTCTTCTGGCACTGCACATCTGCTACTCAACTTTGGGATTCTCTCCAAACCTCCACTCCAAACCTCTTTCCTTGCAATTTTAATAAGAAAATTGTCTTGCTTGGCATTTCTTCCCCCTCCATCCTCACACCTATCCTGGAACAATCTGATTTTTTCCTCTCTTTGAATGCAGCTATATAACTTCTCTGTTAAGACTCAGAGGAGCAGACCACTCTGGAAAAGATAAAGGAATGCTTGCGTGGAGTGTTTAGTTTTATGGCTTGACCATGGTTGTAATTGTTTATTGATTTAGACTTTGTATTTTTGTATTATTAATAGAAGCATCTTCAAAAAAATTTATAAAAAAGTGTAGGATTAATAATATCAACATTAATTTGTGCACTCGGTGGGTTCCTTGCCTTGTGATTATATGCTAATATAAATGAGTTAAAAGTTCATAAAAATGGTTATTAATGAAAAATAATCATTGAAATGTCGTTGAAATGATGACTTTATGAATAATATATAGTGGAAATTTTCAAAAAATAAAAATAACTACATATCAAATTGTGGCACGCCAGAAAGAAAACATCCAAACTTTGATACTACAAGAATATCAACCCCAAAACAAGAAAAAATAAAAAAATTAAACCCAACTACAACATCTCATCTTTCCCAATGTGATAAAAAGTTTTCAAAAAGAATATCATAATTACAAAACTAAGAACCAACTCACATGAACTACCTTGCTAGGATACATAATTTGTAAAAAAAAAAAAAAAAAAAAAAATCGAACAGTCCCTATATAATAACATTAGGCACAATTACATACATATTTATTATTATAATCACGCACATTGCAGTTTAAATAAGAAAAAGAAAAAGAAGAGAAAAATCAAACAAAGCTTATTCTTTTAGTTAACTCTCATAAAGACAATCTTTTACACTAATGAGTATACTCTATTAGGTCCCTCAAATCATGTTACTAAAAGTAGTCATCAGCATTAACTCTCTTTTTAATTGTAAATTTTGTAGTACAATGTCATAGGAAAGAGACCAGACAAGAAGTCATTTCATGAAGTTACTCAATGGAACACCCCTTTGCCACCATATAGAGAGGACTTGAAATTTCAAGAAAAAAAAATTGTATTTAAATCTACTCAAAAAAATATTCTAAAATTATTTATCAAAGTTGAATCTCAACTAGTATGTTAAGGTGTGCACACACTCCTTGCTGATACCATACAATCGGTATTAGTAGGACCAAGCAGAAATGTTTTTGATACATTACAAGCATCTCCTATTGCAAAATTCTCTGTCAAATTTTATTTTCCATAAACAAAGTAATACTTACCTTGCGCCCAAAATCTGCAATGCCTTCTAAAATACAAGTGGAAAATTAATAGAAAACTTGGCTCACAATCTCTTTCATAGCCCTTCATCTTCAACATCTAAAGCAGACCACACCAAACTATTGAATACTTGAGGCCATGTTGTGCATTTACAACAATGATTTGGTTCAGTGGTTCAAGAGTATTTGCCAAATGTTTGAAAACTCTCATCGTAGGACCGGCTGGTGTTAAGAATTGGATAAGTGTGAGGGCTTGAAACCAAGAAAACTAAGATTCAGTGTTTGAGGGCTTAAGAGTGAGGATGCTAGGCCTCTAATATCAAGTTAGGGGTTTGGGGCTTGAGACAAAAGATACTAGGCCTCAAACATTGGGTTTCTTGGATTGAAGGCTTAAGACTATTGACACTAGGTTTAGATTCCAACTTCAGTTTTGATGCTTGCCAAATTAAGACCAAGGACACAAGGTGCTAGCCATAATCTCTCGTCTCCCATCTTGTTTGAAAAACCTCGAGAGAGATCCATCTTGGATTTTTCTCATATCACGATAGTAATAACTCCATTTCCTTGAATTTCCCGGTGATGATGATAAATAACATCAATCTGTTACATCAATGTGTCGAGTTCGAAAAAACATATCATGAAAAAGAGGGCTCCAAACTCCATTATAGCTACACCAATGTGTTGGGCTCAAAAGCATATTTCAGAAAAAAAAACCAAAAAAACCGGCTACAAACGCCACCGTATGGCCAACATTACAATTTGACTTCTCCAAACAAAAGAAAAAACTTCTATATGACAGTTAAATGGAAAACACATTTACAGTTTAAATTTCCCTATGACGGTCAAATAATCGTCAAATGTAAAATCAGGCATTCATTGTTAACAACTCATGAGCGTTACAGTCCACTACCACTGCCGACCATCATCATAGAATGCCTATAGACATAATAAATATAGTAAATGAAGTTACAAAAAGTCATGGCAAATCTATGTAGAACAGATGTCAAGAAGGTAAGAGGAACAAGGACCAACAACAAACATAGAGAAAACCCAATGAGAACCAGGAGTCTCTCATCCCTATCATAAGCAAAGAAAACCCAACCACCATGAATAGAAGAGAGAATAAAAGCAAAAATTAAATATTATAAGAAGTATTTACGCAGGGACTTTAATTGGCATTCAAGACTTGTTTTATTGTACTGACACAGCTCAATTCTTTCTATATTTTCTTATTCTGATATTTTGGCATAAAATAAGGATCTGTGCAACTAACTTGATTAAAACAAACAAGACAAGGCTAGCGGTCAATTTCTGAGAATAAGCACCTCTGGCAACTCTGGGAAAATTGTGAAGACCAAAATCAATAATTGCACACAAATATATGAAAGATTCAACCTTGGAAGCACTGATCAAAGTTTACCAGAAGCAGAAATAATCTGACAACAGACAACATAAGAAGACCAAGATTTAGTGAAAGTTAAGAAGCCATTAAACAAGATGATGGTAAAACCATTATCATGAGGAGAGAAAAAAACAAGAAAGAGATGTGAATACCAAACGATATAAAAGGAAAATTGCAAAGATGAGAGAATGTAAGAATAAATGACCAGTGTAAAATGTTAATACAACAAAAAAGGCGGGCAGAAACAAAATGGCATAAGCAGGAGGAATGAAGCATTCGAAAAGAATTGAACATATAGAAAAAATATTAAACTTGGGATTGAAGGAAGAAAAAAGGTGGGGAAAACCAATGAGGATGAAGTGCTGAGCATAAACAGAAGAAAAAGAATAACAGAGCATACATGTATGATATAATTTTTGACAAGTAAAATTCATTCTTGATTATGAACATTGAATGGTCATTAAATAATTAAATTTTTGAAAAAGTAAATATACATCTGAATTCAACATTCATCATTTGTTTCTTCCAATAAAATACAAATGACAAAGTATTGAATTCTTTTATGAAATACAACAGAAGGCCACTTCAATACCCAAAAAAAAAGTTAACATCCAAATGCATGGCCCCTGACAACAGGGCTAGATTTTGGTGGTTAGCGTTGCTTTTCCAAAGAAAATTTTGCGACATATTGATGATTTACATGCCTGCAAATTACATTTTACATAAAATTATAATTTGTCCAAAAATAATCATTTTTTTATACAACTTATAGAGTACCATTTTATGAAAACTTCAAAATGCATAGGACCGTAAAATGTTCAACCAAGCAACAAAAATGTGATGATTCACAAAGACACGTTAGTATATGTTTATAATCTTGAATGAACGGTTGCCTTTAAAACAAGTGTAGGTTGTCATTATATAATTAACTGTAGTAAAAAAATTAAAATTAAAAACAATCAGAGAAATCTAAATACAGTACTTACAATTTATTTAGGCTGCAATGCATAAAAAGCCTCCACGTGTATTATACTTCAACTTCATAACTTGCCTTTACATTTTATTAGAGGAAGTTTGAGAATAGAGATGATATGAGAAGAAAAGGCCGTAAACAGTGGAGAGAATTTTATCAGAAATGGGGATTAGAAGTTGTGAAGAATGAAGAGAAGTGGTCTGCTTTAAAGCTTTTATTGGAAATGGAGATTAGAAATTGTGAAGAATGAAGAAAAGTGGTCTTGTATGCTCTTACAATTCTAATTTTATGACTTCAAAAAATAATAAAAATCATTCTAAAAATCTTATATCATAGCTTCCGAAAATATATAAATCATTCGACAAATTCTATATTATCTTACACGAAAAATCTACAATTTATTTTTAACATAAACTGTCATCTCTATTTTTTTATTGTAAAATACGGCCCATCTCTTAAAACAGGCCACAGACCATCCTGCCTCATAAAACAAATAAAACACAAAATCATATTAAATACTAATCAAGCTTAGAAAATGTAAATTTTATAGATATGTAGCATATAAACAAGGGTAAAGGTTAAAAGAAATTTATAGGTCTCAGCGTGGCCAAAAGCCAGGCTTGGCCTCTCAACCTCCTAGCAAGAATTTTCACACTTACAACCTCGATCTTAACCTGCTGACTAGACTCGAGAGAAAATCAAGCCCTCCCAATAGCCTACCCCTTAGATTAACATTAAAGAATTTACACTAAAACTGCATATGCACTGATACAGATATCTTCAATGTATTGATCTGCAAAACACCGATAGATATCAATTTTGA
Organism: Taxus wallichiana var. yunnanensis; assembly: GCA_018340775.1. NCBI lineage: Eukaryota > Viridiplantae > Streptophyta > Pinopsida > Cupressales > Taxaceae > Taxus > Taxus wallichiana. Next base: position 548,840,287 of record CM031242.1, on the reverse strand, counting down.
TGTATCTATTTTGGATTTGTCACATGGTTTCGCCTACTGAAGGGTTTCACATTAATTAACAAACCCATCACCTTCTATACAAATTTTCCACTAAATAGCAATAAATGGTCTCAATCTAACTACACCAGTATCAGACTATGAAAAAATCTTTCTAGGGAAATACAATGGGATCTAAGCTCCACTGTATGCCCAAGATACTGTGATTTTTCAATCGCCTTCTCTAAGCAAAAATAAAAACTATCCTAGGACAGTTAAATGGACGTCAAATTTATGGTTGGCCATTTTTATTGACGACTCACACCATTACACTCCCCACCGATCCCTTAGCAACCATTGTATGTTACGCCCATCGACAGCATAAATTATAATCCAGATGTAACACTGCTGACAAAGGGTAAGATAAAAACAGTGCCTCTGAACTGAATCAGGATTCTTTGAAGA